>LPNX011221085.1:41365-215845 GCA_001517045.1 Pseudotsuga menziesii | reverse complement strand
AATGTTAAAGAAATTCAAAATGGAGGACTGTAAGCCAGTTGGTACACCTATGGTCACTGGATGTAAACTCAGTAAAGATGATGACTCTGGAGATGTAGACCAAACTATGTACAGATCTATGACTGGCAGTCTACTCTATGCTACAGCAACTAGACCAAACATTATGCATGTTGTTTGTCAGGTTGGAAGATTTCAGGCCTCACCTAAGAATGGTCACTTGTTGGCTGTAAAGAGGATTTTTAGATACTTAAAAGGAACAGCAAATCATGGTTTATGGTATCTAAAAGATAACTCTCTGGACTTATATGCATTTATTGATGCTGACTGGGCTGGATGTGTTGATGACAGGAAAAGTACCAGTGGTGTTGCCTTCTTTCTTGGAGGTTGTTTGGTAAGCTAGTCTAGTAAGAAACAATCATCTGTTTCATTATCTACAGCTGAAGCAGAGTATATAGCAGCAGCAGGATGTTGCACCCAGATTCTTTGGATGAAGCAGATGTTGAAGGATATGCACATACAAAATGATGATCCCATTCCCATTTTCTGTGATAATACAAGTGCAATAAGCATTTCAAAGAACCCAGTGATGCATTCAAAGACTAAACACATACCCATAAAATATCATATTCTGAGAGAGCAGGTGCTGTCCAAAGTTATTAAGCTTGAATATGTTGGAACAAAAGACCAGATTGCTGATATTTTCAGTAAGCCATTGCCCAAATCTTAGTTTGAAACGCTTCGAGCTCAGCTAGGGGTTTGTCCACTATGAATATATTCTCATTCACATTACAAGTTGCCAAGCTCTTTATGGCTCTGATTTCTTGTTGGCATATGGTTATAGCTTCTGCTTTCTTATTTTCTGGACACATTCTGTATAGATTGAAACAGTGACAGGGGGAGCAGTATTTCTAGTCTTTGCCATGGATGTCAAAAGGGGGAGAAAGTTTTCAAAGTTTGCCATCATGTCAAAGGGGGAGTTTGTTGGCCAAGATGTTGTCATTCTGTCAAACTTTGCAGCACAGGTATATTATACAGCATATTATATAGGAATCTTTGTACAGTAAAGCACACACAGCAGCAACGGGAACAAGGAGCTCCAATACTTACATAAATTAGAACGTACAGATTTTTTCACATCGGAGACATCCACATACAGATTTTCCCACATCGGAGATATCCACATCGGAGCTACCCGTCGAGAACTCCACATCGGAGCTTTACAAGGTTAATCGTCGGCATGATAGTGGAATCAGGAACCGCAACAGCGGAGTCATAAAGAATAAGTCAGTTCGCAACGGAAAAAAATGAAAGAATAATATGATTTGATTCGAAAGCAACAAATCAGCCGATTAAGCCAATGCGTCGAAGAAAAATAACGAAGCCAAAACTGATTATCTATCTGCAACGGCGGAAGAGAAAGAGGTTATGGACAGGTGACCGGAGGGCGGGAAAAATCTCAATCGGAAGTCGGCAGGCTTTACACTTCGGAGGCTTAACCACTTTGGGAACCACAATGGCAGAGCCGTGAAGAATAAATCAATCCGCAACGGCGAGTTTAAAATGAATGGACGACCAAAAAAGATAAAGCTTTCCACAGCCGCAACGGCGAAAGCCGGAAGGATAATGATTTGTTTCATACGCAACGCCAGAAGGATAGTAACTTTCTCATCCAAAACGGCGGAAGCCCACAACAAAAGGATCGACGACAACGTGGTAGACAAAAATATCGGCGAGCGGAAGAATAGTCTCATTTGCAGCTGCAACGTCGAAGCGAAAAGTGGAACGAGAGCCGAAACATCGGGGCTTCAAAACATCGGAAGTCGGAGCGGAACGGGAGCTGCAACGGCGGAGGTATAAAGGCGTTTGAGAGCCGCAACGGTGGAAGACGGAAGCCTACGGGCTCCGTGGTAGGTCTATTGGCGTCGAAAACGTTATGAGTCGGATGGTCAGCCATTATGGAGCCGCAACGGCGGAGATTGAAAGAACAAAATGTTCTGACACAAAACCAAACATTCAGTCGACTAAGGCAAATGCATCGGAAAAGAATATCGAGACTGAAGCCAATTATCTTTTCGCAACGGCAGGAGGATAAGTAGATAAACCTCCAATTTAAACATTTGAAACCCCAGCGTGGCATGGCATTGGCAAGAAGTGGCGTGACATGGCCTTGCAGAGCAGAGAATGATTATTCGTGGAATGCAGAGATTCAGGCAAACTGGGCATTCGAAGGACTTAAATTTTTTGTCAGTTAGAGGCTTTTGAGAGTCTATGATATTCATGGAATGTGAATAGTTTTGTACAGATCAGCATTCGAGACCGATTAATTGTTTCTCATTTGCAATTAGATGGAAAATGAAGAGTCCGTAACCGTTTCTGTAATGAACGGAGAGAATGGGAATCGACTGGAATATGTATATATATATTGTAGCAAGCAGATGAGAAAATTAGAGCTATTCAGTAAGGTAATTTCGAATATAAGAGATTGAGCACATTGCAGAAAAGGATTGAAGAGCTGGATACGATGATAGTTGCAGAGTATGAAGAGTCCAGATGAGAAAGAATATAAGAATGATACAGTGACAGTCTCGATGAGTTTTGTATGTGCTTAGTCTTGATGATAAACAGAGAAAAATGTACAGAGATAGAATTATAACATCTGTTGTGAATATCTGCAATACTGTCTAATTCAGAATCAGAATGTAAATGTTGATTTATTAAGCCAAGTCATAGACAGTAAGGGGTTGTAAGGGTTTGATTCATTCTGTAATTCAAAAGAGTTCTCTGGGGTGTTTTAGCATCCTTCTGGTTGTTGCCAGAAAATAGAAACAAGTTGGTGCTTGTATAATTGGAAGTTGGAGCTTCCAGAGGTAGCAGCCTCGTCTGGGTTGAAGCTCAGGCAAAATAAAATAATGTAAAGAGGAGTTGGAGCTTACCTTTGATTCTTAAGAAGAAGAGTATTTACTGTTTCCTCATGAAAACATTGTGTCTTGTGTTCGTTGATGTGATTGAATGTTGACTATTATTTAATTTGCTGCTATATGTTTAATGGTTTAAACATATGTCCATAATAAATATGAAACATCTTTTAAAAAGATGCAATTTGGTATATAACTAATTCACCCCCCCCCCTCTCAGTTACTTTAATCCATCCAACAGTAAGTGTATGAAATATAATTGGGCCCTCTTATTCCCACTAATTTGGTGTCCATTGAAGGAGAAAAAGTGGGGGACTGATAAGTCAATAATCTGAGTGTACGACATGCCCTCTGTCCCACACATCCAACTAGCTTAGAATGTGTGGTTCATCAGTTCCATCGACTGTACACTTTATTTAATGTAAAGGTGCTCTTGAAGTAGGGGTTGTGTCATTCCTATTACGATGTATTTTTCGAGGGACCCATTAGCCCCTATATTCCCCAAGTATATAATGTGTATTGTAATATGATTTTTCCAATATCCCTGAAGATGTAGTCAAATGTACAAGCAATTTCCACTTTTCTAGTTCCCTGAAGTTAGATTCCTACAACTTACTCCCAAAGTTAGGAGTTCGATTAAATGACTAGTTTAATAGTTAATAGGACAATTTCCTTCCTTTTAGATATAAATTTGGATCTCACTTGGGTATAGATCCCTTGGAAGTTACTTCTCAGCTAATATATTGAAAGTTGCACCTATACAAGTGGTTTCTTCCTGTATTATTCGCTCTCTCGCTCACCATGGCTAGAAATATTATCAATGGTGGTTTTTTATCATCACCTTTTTATGGTGAGTTCAATGATGAATTTGTTGCATATTCTCCTCCAATACTTTATTGAGATGAGTACTATTTTTCCTCGTCCCTAATGCTCAAAACCTTGAAATCAAACTCATACAACACTTATAGGACAAATATTCCTTTAGAAGGATTATGTGGTGATATTGGATCATGTCCATAGTCCATAACCCATAAAATACTCTTTTAGTCCCTACGATTGTGGTGTTCTACTTTAGACTATCTATAAGGCCCAAAGAACCATCCACAAGGTCCCAAGAACCATCCACATTCCATAAAAAATCAAAATGATTCCCATATGGCACATGTTTTCCAAATATTGATTTTCATGGGTGAAGTGATGCTGTGAGAACCACAATTGATGCAAAATGTTAGGATTTATTATAATCCTCCACTGACCACCATAGTCTAAATGTCAGTTTCCTAGCTTAGGATTATGTTTCCATTTCATTAGTGCCATGGGGAAGTTATCTGGGTCCCACCTACCACTAGATGCACTAGTTTGCATGAGTTTGGGAGCTCCATATGCCAATCCCTATATTTTAGGAACCCACATTGAGTCATGGGAGTCCTGCCATCAGTTCACCCTAGTCTATGTTGAGTTATGCTCAGATGGGCATCAGTTAGTTCACCTTTCGTTAGCTTACCGCTATCTTTGCATGGTTTAAAGAGATTGGGATCCTTTGCTCGCCTACCTTGGTCAGTTAACTGATTGTGAGGTGTTTTAGTTATCCATAGTTACACTAGTGAGCCTCCAGTGGTGATATTTCCACAATTAGTGATCTATGGAGTCACTCCAAGTCATGGGATTCTAATCACTCATAGAGGATTCAAATTTCCTTTATTGTATCATGGATGTATTACATACAGGTTAATGATTATGAAATTATGGTTGCGGCTATCAAATTTTTGCATCTTTCCTAAATAATTTCACCATGATTGTTTGATCATTCTAACACTAAAATTATTATTCCTCGTTCATTGTTATTTCACATTAAGGTTCAATGCATCCTAATGATCCTATAGATTTGCTAAATTTAACACTAAAAACCTTGTAATTATTCCCATACAACACAAATACAACAAATATTCACTTTACATAGCATGTGTAGCACTTTGGATCGTTTGCATGGTCTATGATCCATAAATTACTAGTGTATGCCCTGATATGCTAGCATTCCTCTTTTGACAATGTACATGGCCCTCATAACAATTCGTCCTACATAAAATCTCACAGTTAATCCATGTTTCTTGGGGCCCTACTTAAATTGGGTATGGGAAATTGAGAGTGCTGTAGGGGAGGAGGGAGGGTGAAGGGGAAGGGTTATTATTTCTTTGGTAAATTTCCCCATTTGGGGTATGTATTAGTGAGTTACTTCACATTGTATGAACCCTCTCATACATAATGGACAATATTACAGTGGACAAAAACAGAGGAATAACTCTTTGTGTGGCTCTGTATCTTTAATATCTGATAGAAATATTATAGGGAAAAAGTATTCATCTGACTCAACAATAAAGACAAAAGACTTATGAATCTAAAATTTATAGCCTCGAGCTCATGGCTCATATTACAATATATAGCTTTCAAAATCTAACTAAATCTGGTTCGGCCTAAAGTGACTTGTAATAGAATTTCACCTTTTGACTCTTTAACAAAAATTGGCTTTCTATGTTTAATTGTTTTATTGACTCCTTCTCACACTGTTTAGTTTGTCTTCTTATCTATAATTTTCTTATTGTCTTTGGCTGGAGACACGTGTCCCCTCATATATATTTGAGGGAGTATTTTGTTGAGATGTAGGAGTATTCACTGGATGTGTGTGTGGTGCCATAGGTGTATTCAGTTTCCCTATTGGTGGCTTGAAAGATACAAGTGATGAATAACTCATGAATTGTGTTGACATTTGGGGTATGTATTAGTGAGTTACTTCACATTGTATGAACCCTCTCATACATAATGGACAATATTACAGTGGACAAAAACAGAGGAATAACTCTTTGTGTGGCTCTGTATCTTTAATATCTGATAGAAATATTATAGGGAAAAAGTATTCATCTGACTCAACAATAAAGACAAAAGACTTATGAATCTAAAATTTATAGCCTCGAGCTCATGGCTCATATTACAATATATAGCTTTCAAAATCTAACTAAATCTGGTTCGGCCTAAAGTGACTTGTAATAGAATTTCACCTTTTGACTCTTTAACAAAAATTGGCTTTCTATGTTTAATTGTTTTATTGACTCCTTCTCACACTGTTTAGTTTGTCTTCTTATCTATAATTTTCTTATTGTCTTTGGCTGGAGACACGTGTCCCCTCATATATATTTGAGGGAGTATTTTGTTGAGATGTAGGAGTATTCACTGGATGTGTGTGTGGTGCCATAGGTGTATTCAGTTTCCCTATTGGTGGCTTGAAAGATACAAGTGATGAATAACTCATGAATTGTGTTGACATTGTTTGATATTGTTGACTCCCTAATATAATAACTGGTGTACTTGAGGCTTTGTCTATATCTTGTGGTAATTGATGTGCAAGTAATTTATAGTACCTTGTCACTATTTACTAGACTTTCCCTATTGGAATTCTATGAAATTTAAGAGAATCCAATGAAAGTTTTGCATACGTATTATCAGTATAAGAAACTGGATCCAGATCATTGAATAACATCTTCAAGATCATCCACATTTGGAACTATGCTTGAGCTTTTCAATTACCTATTCTCCTTAAATCACACTTTTTAACTACTAGGTGGAAGGTGTTTCATCCCTCTTATGAGTTATCCTTTGTTTGAATTCTTCTTTATTAGGCACTTCCCCTTATCCATCCCATGGATGGGGTAGTCCTAACTTGATTTATTTCTCAAGAATTCTCTTAAACTTGCTTTTTTTATAATTATTCAACATTTGTAAGCTAATATGTGCTCTTTTCAGGAGAGTTTGCTTGAAAATCATTTGGTTGTCCATTTTTATGATTGGAGTCTTGCTTGATATTAGCAGTTGTTCCAACTGAATCTTACTCCTACTATTTAACTAATCTATTACTTGTTTGACCACTTTTGGCATCTACCCTAGTTCTATTTCTACTCTCTTTGTTTCCTCCTTGATGGTCGTAAATGTCTCAAGATCCTCTTGTATAAATTCAAGTATGTCCCATTCATCCATTATCAACTAAGATACATTTTCCCATAAGTTTTTGTTTGTCCTTCTAATCAATGATTCTCCCTCTATATCCATCTCCATCTTGGCTATTTGAATCTGAATATCATCCTTTTCTTTCTTGAGATCATAAATTTCATCTTCTTTCTCTAAGATTTCCCCTTCTAGATCCACTATTCTTTCCTCTTTATTTTGGACATCACTTTTCATCTCTTTGATTTTACTGTCTTTATCAATCTTCTTGTCAAGGGACTCTTCCTCCATGGAATCCACATCAACCACTTATATCTATTGATCTGACTTTTCAAGCTCTCTTCCTTTTGGTTATGCTTTTGCGGGTGGGTTCCCTTCTTGTGTAGTGTAAGATATACTTGGAGTAACTTATTCATGGGATATAGAAGTCTTTTTCATTTTTAATGTAGCTATCTATAACTTCATCTCATTAATTTCTTCTTCCCTGTCTTCAGTTAATTTATGGCAGTGAAGCATTTTTTCATAGTTCTTTTCACTTTCTTTGTGTTCCTACCTTAATTCTAGGGTATGTACTGGTTCTATTGCTGGGATTTTCAATTTCTTCTTAAGGAGTGCTATTTCGTTATCTTTTTCCTTCAAAATACCTAAGGGATATGATGTTGTCTTCTAGGCTCTTGATATTCACCTATTTATATTTTACTATGACTTTCTCTTCCTTCCAAAGTTCTTCTTCAAATTTCTTCAGGATTGTCCTGAACTTTCTTTTAATCTTGACATACTATACCACCTCGTTGTAGATCATACCACTAGTTTTCTTGAAGAAATCCACTTTGTATGATTTTTCAAATTTGTTGAAGTCTACCTGGTATTCATCGGCTCTATAATATTTCATGTCCGTAGGGTTTGGGACTGTGGGATGTACTACATACCATACCATCTTAGGGTTTTATTTTGGTTATCAATTGTTGTGAGTAACTATAAAAAACCCAACTTCCACCTTACTATTTATGTGCAAATGGGGTATATTTTTTTCCTTAAACATATTTCAGTACCCAAGAGTATTAATGCCAATGATTATCAATCATCATTATTAAAGTACATCCCTACATCCATACACATAGAAGGGTAATAACATATTTAGCTTCTCTTAGTTCATTTACTCTGTTAATGGTAATAACATATTCCACTTCATATACTCACAACCTTAAATATTATCTTAACTCTTTTGACCATACTTCATCCTCTATACATTTGAAGCATTACTAACACTCTACAATAAGGTAGTACCATGATAATAATATTTTACAATATATTAATTCTTTACCTTTAAATCAAGATATTAGTTCTTAACCTTGAAATCAAAATATTAAACAAGGGGTATTGAATCATTTGACTTCCGAAGTAGGTTTCCACACAAAATATACTTAACTGTATGCTTGATGTGTGAGAATATTTCATGGCCCATTGTACCATCACATATCTTCAATGAGTAACACCTAATAATCATCAATCATTAATGAGTAACACTTAATAATCATCAATCATTAATGATAATCGTATGATTCTTGTGTACAAAGTCTTATCACACTATATTTAGACAACATGTCCAAATATAATTCATTGTGTACAATCAAAGGAAAGAGTATTATGTTAGAAAGGAATGATTTTACAAAGCATTAACTTAGGTCAATTTGCATAAATAAAAACACATAAGTTATACATGCAAGGGAAATATACCATATATGTGGTTCATCCCAACCAAGGGCTACGCCCACCAAAATTTGGTAATATTTTTATTATTTTTAACCAATAAAGGAGGTTACAATTCTACAGCATGATTTACTTGCCTCTTTCCCAAGGACTCTTTTACAAAGAACATTTTCAACTTGCTTTTTAGCCTTAATACAAGGCCTTCCTTTTAAACATAGGCATTACCATCTTAAAATAACTAAGAATCTTTTCACACTATCCAAGTGAAGATTATAAAATATTACAAATATAAACTTACAAGGTTTCTATCACCTCTTAATTAGAATATATTTAGACTTAGCGGTTAGCCATATACTATCATCAAAAGATAGAATTTCAACCGTTACGGTTCATTGTGTCGAGGCTAAGTTCATCCTCCACTCACATAAATTTATTCTTAGTTTCTCCATTCTACTCACATAAATTGTTTTCTTCTAACAAAATATATATGACTTACTCATTCAACCTCATCGTAAAGAATGGACCTTCTAATCTTGGCATCAAGAAGAATTGTATGAATTAAACTTTGATTTCTCCATTCTTATATATATGATTTGCTTATTTTTCACATAGAGTCTTCCAATGAAGACCATTACATTCTCTTGAAGGAGAATAAATATACTCCCACGATTTCCTTGGTGGATATTTTCCCATTGCAGATGTTTGAAACTAAGAATTAGAAGGCAGACAAAGCAGAGCTCATAGGCTCGCTTACACAAGGAATGGTCAAACCAATTCAATTGATTAATGTGAAATGATTACAATATATAGATGTATCTTATCATAACAAACCAATAGCTATATCCATAAGAAGTGGATATAAAACCTATTCATACTAAATATAGAAAGGACACATCAACCCTCAACCTGGATACTCAGCAAGCATTTCTACATTATTCCAACATACCCCCTTAATGTAGAAATGGATTTTCTACAACACCTAATTTCTGCCTAAGGATCTCAAAGTGAATCTTGCCAATAGGTTTGGTAAATATGTCGGCGACATTATCACTTGTGTTACAATAAATAAGTTTAATTTCCTTAGACTCAATATTTTCTCTGATAAAATGATGTTGTAGTTCAATGTGTTTTGTCCTTGCATGATAAACAAGGTTGTGTGCCAATTTGACTGCACTTTGATTATCACAATGTACTTTCGTAGGTTTTGTTTGCTTTTCTCCAATGTCTTCAAGAATCCTCCTCAACTAGACATCTTCACATGTTGCACTAGACATGGCTTTGTATTCAGCGTATGTTGATGATAGAGAAACAGTTGGTTGTTTCTTACTGCTCCATGATACGACTCCGGATCCAATGTTGAATGCATATCCTGTAGTAGATCTTCTGTCATCTGGATTTCCTGCCCAATCAGAATCAGAAAAACCTGCCAATTGAACATCAAACTTATCAGTGTATAAAAGACCAAAGTTCATTGTCCCTTTCAGATATCTAAGGACTTTCTTTGCTATAATCTAATGGCTGTCATTTGGTTTAGCCATAAACTAGCTCAAAATGCTAACTGCATATGATATATCTGGCCTTGTGGTAGTGACATAATTTAGGATTCCCACCAACTGTCGATACAAAGTACCATCTGCATCCTTTGATCCATCTTGACTGCATAACTTCACATTCTGTTCTAAAGGAATTGCTAATACTTTGCAATCACTCATGTTGAATCTATTCAATATTTCCCTCACATACTTACTTTGAGTGATCATTGTTTTGTCAGATTCTCTCCAAAATTCAAGTCCCAAACAGTAATGTAATTCTCCAAGGTCTTTCATTTCAAACTCTTGTGACAGTTGATTTTTTATTTCTGTAATCAACTTACATGCATTCCCTGTAATGATGAGATCATCTACATATAAAGATATCAGACAAATATTTCCTTCCTTATCTTTCTTCATGTAAAGGTTAGGATCACTTTTGTTTTTAACTAAACCTTTTTTATTAAAGAAGGTATCAATCTTTATGTACCATGACCTAGGAGCCTGTTTTAATCCGTAGATAGATTTCTTTAGTTTACATACAAGATGTTCCTGACCTTTCTGTACAAAGCCTTCAAGCTGAACTAAGTAGACTTCTTCATTTAAATCACCATTTAGGAAAGTGGATTTTACATATAATTGATGGATTTTCCATTTATGTGATGTGGCTAATGCAACCAAAATTCTAATTGTGTTTAATTTTGATACTGGTGCAAAAGTATCTTCAAAGTCAATTCCCTCCTTTAGTGTATAGCCTTTTGCTACTAGTCTTGCTTTAAATCTTTCTATGCTACCGTATGATTTAAGCTTATATTTAAACAACCATTTACAGCCTATGGGTGTCTTATCCTTTGGTAACTCAGTCAATTCCCAAGTCTGATTTTTCATAATTGAGTTATATTCTTCATTCATTGCTTCAACCCATTATGCTTTATCTTTGGCTTGTTTGTAATTCATTAGTTCACTGGTATTCATTATATTATACATTAGATCATAATCATTGTACCTTGGAGGGTGATGAATCTGTCTTGTTGACCTTCTTAGCATTAAATTACCTGCAGGGGTTCAATCCATAATCCTTCTGCTTTCTACTATGTCTTCCTCTGAACTTGTAGAAGCACTCATTCTGCTTTTGCTACTTCTGCTTCTTTCACTACTGTTGCTGCTATTCTGTTCCTCCCACTTCTCTTGTGGCTCTTCTACTTCCTGCTCCTAAACTATTGAGTTTAATTTGACATATTCATCATTGTTAGTCAGACTATGCCCTTTTTCTGTTTTGTTACTTACATCTATATGTTCATGGAACACCACATCTCTACTAGCAATTAATTTATGAGTGCTAGGATGAAATAGCTTATAGGCTTTGTGATCATTGCAATACCCAACAAAGACACATTCAAGTGATTTAGCATCTAGTTTCCTCCTATCATCTTTTGGTATGTGGGCAAATGCTTTATAACCAAAGATTCGTAGATGCTTAGCTTGTGGTTTATATCCATTGAAAACCTGGCAAATGGTGTTTGAAATTCTAATTTCTTTGTCGGACTGATATTTTTCAAATATACAGTAGTATTCACAACTTCTGCCCAAAATCCATTCGAGATTTGCTTACCTTGTAGCATGTTGCGTGCACATTCAACTAGTGTTCTATTCTTTCGTTCTGCTATCCCATTTTGCTGAGGAGTGTGCGATACTGTAAACTGTTGTTGGATGCCATTCTCCTTACAGTATTTCTTGAAAGCTCCAGACACGTACTTGCCACCATTGTCGAAACTGAGAATTTTAATGCATTTTTCTGTCTATTTTTCAATCATGGTTCTGAACTCCTTGAAGTATTCAAATACATCTCCTTTCCTCCTTATGAAGTACACCCATGTGTATCTAGATCCATCATCAATAAATGTCAGAAAATATGATGCACCTCCTAAAGATCTGGTTTGCATAGGTCCACATAGGTCTGTGTGAATTAATTCAAGCAGACCAGTTTGCCTCTTTTCTGGATGTATTGGGAATTCATTTCGACGTTCTTTGCCAAGTGCACATGCACTACATTCTAAATGTTCATTCTTTATTACAGGAAAACCTTCAACCATAGATTTATTTTGAAGTAATACAATATCATGGTGGTTAATATGGCCAGACCTCTGTGTTGATTATGGTGGATGCAAATGTGTGATGACCGTCTTTGCTCACATCCATCTTGTACAGTCCTCCACATCTTGAACCAGTAGCAACAATATTGAAGTGTTTTCGAATGTCTTTGAGATGGCACTGGTACTTTCCAAACTCTACCTTCAGGTCATTCTCGGTTATGGTTGAAACAGATATTAAATTTTTCTTAATGTCAGGCACATACATGACATTATGAATCTGTCTCAATTTACCATTAGATAATTTGACATTTATTATTCCATAACCCTACACTTGGTGTGACCTATTATCTCCTAAATAGATATGAGTGCCATCATGTTTCTCCTTATATTCATCGAACCATTCTCTCTTACAAGACATATGTGCAAATGCACCTAAATCTATGAACCATGCATTCTCATCGTCTGTCTCAACAAACAGAGCATCTTCAGAAATAAATAATCTCATATTTTTAAATTTATTAATTTTAGAGGTGTTTGTATTTGCAAAATTTCTATTGTGACTTCCATTGTAGTTTCTATTTCTATAGAATTTATTCTGATAGTGATTTCTATTGAGGTGTCTTGGTTTGCCCCATTGATGACCATCTACATTATTTCTATCAGAATCAGTCTGAGCCATACCTTTGTGTTTTTTATGAAATCTGCATCTGTCTCCACTCCATTGTTTGCTTCTGTCTCCATTCCATGGTATGCTCCATGGTTTGCCTCTGTGTGGATATTGACCTCTTGCCATCAGTGCTAGGTCTGAACCTCCATCGTCCAAATCATATTTCTTCATTATTTCTTCTTCTTGGATTAGAATCCCTGTAAGTTCTTCAAAATTTGGGGGTTTTTGCCTCGCTGCAAGTGCTGAAATAAACACTTTGTAGTCTAACAATAAGCCTTTTAGAGTGACTGTTACTAAGTCAGAACTTTCAACAACTTCACCTATGTCACCCAATTTATCACTGAGTTCTTTAATGCAAGAAATAAATTTGCTTACCCCTTCATTAGCTTCCATCTTGATTGACAACAATTTGGTTTTGAGAAACAAAACCTGATTTGCATCAGTTGTTTGATACAGGCCTTTGAGCGTATCCCATGTTGCCTTGGATGTCGTACAATTTCTGATATGTGGAATGATTTTATCTTTGATAGACATCATCAGTGTTAGTTTTTCTTTCAGCTCCCACTTATTCTAGTTCGGAAGCAATGCGGCAATTGTAGGCCTCGGCTCATCTCCGGTCATAATCGACCACGCATTAGCGGATTTAAGCACAGTCATCATCATAAATTTCCAATTTACATAGTTTTCACTGTTTAATTTGAATGCTTCATTGATATAAGTGTCAGCAAGAGGCGGATTTTTCATTTTACCTTGTTTAGGCTTATCTGAAAAGCTTTCTTTATACAACCAGAGAAGAAAATTTGAGAACCGCACCCGTGACAAAAGGAACAAGCATTTCTATGGGCCGTTCGGTAAATTGATCAAGAGCTGGGTTGAGCACCGCTCTTCCACTTCACCACTTCAGCATTTCCACCGCTCTTCTCCTTTGGTGGACAAGCAATACCACCGCTCTTCTTTTGCAAAATTAGTGGAGGCACCACTCCTACGCTTTAAATGATAAGCAATGCCAAGTTTGTTCATCGGAGTAAAAAAAATTACAGGAGAAAGCAAAAAATAGCCTTTCAGCTCACCTCCACACTCACCATGCTCTTTAGTCATGGTAGAGGAAATCATCGGCAATTGTTCACAAAATCACTGCTCCTTACAGTTCCACGGTCTTCACGTTGCAGTCGCGGTGATCCTTCACACAGGTCTTCACGGGTCTTGTCTTCTCTTCAATTCAAATCGCAAATCGCTTGTCTTCTCTACATGGTAATGGCAACAGCTGGTGCTATGCCAGAAGGATTCTTCACGTGCAGATGCAAGGAGGATGAAATCCACAATACTTTAGCCTCCACAATCTTCCACGTGGGCTGCGATCTTCTTGAGGTGCTTTCACAATTCAAAAAACAATACTTCCACGATCTGCTTCAGCCTCCGCGATCATGACTGCTAAACAAGAGACAAAAAATTGGACTTTGATTCCACGGCAGTGATGTTCCCTTGTTCTTCTTTAATTCTCCTTAGTTCCATCTAAACCTCCTCCCAAATTTACATATTTGCTATGTTCTACCACTTTGGTCTTAGACTAGGTTCATAAGCATAGTTTTTGTTATCAGTTCTCTGTTTTGATATAACCCCATGAGGTTCATTAGCAAAAAGCTTGGCTTCCAACCTTTTTAGTTGAAAAGGGCATGTCTCTTTAGGTAGATTATGATATGTTTGTTCCCAAGTGCATGACGGGGAAACCGTTCGATTGTATGAACCAAGTATTGTTATGGTGGAAGCATATTAATAATAAGCAAAGCATGAAATACACTACACATAGAAACATACACACACACACACACACAATATGCAAGAATTTGAACCAATCTCTTATTTATTTATATCTATGTTACTTCATTACCACTGTATAATATTATAATAATGTACATGCTTAAATAGAGTGTTGGGAATGTTTGGGTTGTCTGCCCGTTACGTTCAGTTCCAAGAGAAATTGGAACGGTTACAGAAGTTCAACCGTTACAGATGACTAGAAGATAGAAAGACACTATCAAAATTCGGCAGTCGTCGGTGTCGACAATGCATGTCGAGGTGCTGAATCTATCGAAGTCTATATTGAACCTATCAAGGTGCAGAACTTTTCGAAGTCTATATTGAACCTGTCGAGGTGCATAACTTCTTGAAGTCAATATTGAACCTTTCGAAGTCTAAGATGGCATCTGTCGTCTCCGACAAATAGTGCCAACTACTGGGTGGATCATGCCTCCTTCCTTAAGAAACAATGGTCCCCATTGTTTGCTCGTACATATGAGGAAACATGTTGGTTAGTTTAGTTGCAGAGTACCATTTTCCTTATGTTGGGATTTTCCCAACTTTAGCCACCTGAAACAATGGAATTGTGTTCAACCTTGTATGGCATATTTGTCATCTCACAATGGTATATCACAAGGAAGAGGCTCTTGAACATCTGGATGGATATCTTCAGGTTCTATTGTCTACAAGTCATTATCTTCCAACATTGTTGTGTGGTATGGTTGAAATAGATCCACATTGAATACTAGATGCAGACCCAGGCATGAAGGAATGTTGAGTTGGAAATTGTTTTCTCCAATCTGCTTAAGAATAATGTACGGACCATATTCCAAAGGCTTCAGCTTCATGTATGGACCAGTGAAGCGCCTTCTTGAGATGCAACCAAACCTAATCTGCAATTTGAAATGAATGGGAGATATGATTGATATGAGCATCTAAGTATCTATGTTTTGACACTTCAGAATCATATCAATGTTAATAATCAACAACATGACTATATGATAGATATAAATATAATGACAAGGACATGGAATATAAATGAGTTTGATAATATTACATTAACTTCATGACGGAGTTTATTGAAGAAGGAGAGTATGTAACTCCCCATGTATGGCTAGACTTATAAAACCAAAGTAATTGAATGAAATCATTCTATATATATAGGTGAGATAACTTTATGCTAAGGTATGTTGGTTAATGTCCTTGTGTGATTTATAAACTAGCATTGTGTGATTCATGTATGAGAATCTATATGTCAACTTTGGGGTGAATTTTTATGAACTAGGGGTGTATGTAGTATCCTATTCTCTTAGACACTGTGTGTCAGAATTCTAAATCCCTAATGGTATCAAGAATTCTATAAACAAGATAAGAATATAAGAACACAATTAACCTCATAGGGAATTGCAGATAATTAGCATAAGGAGAGAGAAAGAAGAAGAATGCACACACCTTAGGAAGTGATCAATAAGTGATGATTGATTTATTACAATAGTAATACATCCTTACAAATGAAAATAGAGTTTCTAGAAGAAAACTCATGCTAGCTCATAAATCAGGCTTACTAAATATGATAAACCCCCATAAGTGGCTAAAGCACTTTCCAACTCTGTCAAGGACCTCACAAATTAGCTAAAGCATGAGTGATTTGTAATGAGTGATGGAAAAACATGCTCATCCTAGAATCTGGAGAGAAAATCATGGAGGATGGGTTGGCAACAGAATATAGAAGTTTCATAGTTGACTAGCTTTACCTTATCCACTGAAAAGCTTGAATAAAGCAGTATAAAGACCTAATCTGTTGGAAGGCGTAGTTACTAAATATGGAAATCAATAAAGTGATTAGGATCTAACCAGAATCGGGATAAACGAACTCCCTAGGTATATATGGAAAGTGTTAACCAAGTGGTGAAAGTGGATGCCATTTATCTATGCTATTGGATAGGAAATTAATCAAGAAATTATTAAATATAGTTATCCTAAGTATGGAGTGGGTTTATGATATCCCAACACTTTGATTATGCTTAGACATATGGAAATATGGTATTTGATTAGACATTTTATGATTTCTATGTTATTAATTGAGCGCATTTGATCCCAAATGACTCGGATGGATATTGTATGTCTTGACGTGAAAACTTGAAACCTTTATGTTGCATGAAGATCACAAATAAGTTTTCTTATTTTAGAAATAAATGATCGTAATGGATTTATGCATGATTACTAACCATTGTGATATGATAATAATGGTATTGCTTGATGTCCCCACCGATTTAGGATCTCTAATCAGAGCCGATAGTTGAGGCCCCTTTGACTTCCCCCTTGGGAATTCTTCCTGTGGACATAATCTTTTGTTTATGGATTACTATTCCTGGAGCCTTTCTTCTTTAATTCTATTTAATTCCATTTAAATATCCTCCAAAATTTGCATATTTGTTATGTTCTTCCACTTCGTTCTTGGACTAGGTTCATAAGCAGAGTTTTTGTTATCATATCTCTATTTTGATATAACCCGATGAGGGTCATAACCAAAAACATATGCTTCCAACTTTTTCGGTTGAAAAGGTCCTATCTCTTTAAGTATATTATGATCTCTCTATTCCCAGATGCACGAGAGGGACAATCATTCGATTGTATGAATCGAGTATTGTTATGGCAGAAGCATATTAATAATAAGTAAAGAAATAAATACACTACACATAGAAACATACACACACACACACACACACACACAATATACAAGAATTCAAACCAATATCTTCTTTATTTCTATCTTTGTTACCTCATTACCATTGTATATTATAATAATGTAAATGCTTAAATAGATTGTTGAGAATGCTTAGGTTGTCTGCCCGTTACTTTTAGTTACAAGAGAAGTTGTAACGGTTCCAAAAGTTCAATCGTTACATATGAATGGAAGAAGGAAAGACAATCTGTCAAAGTTCGTCGGTCGTCGGTGTCAACGATGAATGTCGAGGTGCTGAATCTGTCGAAGTCAATATCAAACCCGTCGAGGTGCGGAACTTGTTGAAGTCGATATTGAACCTATCAAATTCAAAGTTGGCATCTTTCGTCTCCGACAAACAATGCCAATTTTTGGGTGGAACATACCTCCTTCCTTAAGAAACATTGGTCCCCATTGTTTGCTCATACAGATGAGGAAACTTATTGGTTAGTCAATTGCAGAGTACCATTTTCCTTGTGTTGGCAATTGTCCGGATTTAGCCACCTAAAACAAGGGAATTGTGTTCATCCTTGTCTGGCGTATTCGTCGTCCCACAATGGTGTCACAAGGAAGAGGCTCCTAAACATCTCGATGGATGTCTTCAGGTTTTGTTGTCTGCAAGTCATTATGTTCCAACAGTGGTGCATGGCATGGTTGAAATAAATCCACATTAAATACTGGATGCAAACCCAGGCATGAAGGAATGTTTAGCTAGAAAGTGTTTTCTCCAATCTGCTTAAGAATAATGTACATACCATATCACAAAGGCTTCAACTTCATGCATGGAACAGTGAAGCGTTCCTTCTTGACATGCAACTAGACCTGATCCCCAATTTGAAATGAATGATGGATACAATGTATATTTTTTCAGTCCCTAGCTTTTGCATTGGCTCCTTGCAACATTTCTTGTGCTTGTTTCTGGATCCTGTATAATTGATCTCGAAACTTCAATGCTTTTTCAACTTCTCATCGGTCAGAGTTAGTTTCGTTCTAGTGTGTCAATGAACTAATCAAGTCAATGGGAGCTGAGGGTTGAAATCCATAACGGATCTCAAATGGACTCTTTCCCATAAAGTTGTGTTGAGCACGATTATAATTGTGTTGAATATATGGGAGACTTTCATCCCATGTCTGATGATGCTTGTGATTGTACATGCAGAGAAATTGTACTACCAAATGATTCACAACTTCCAGAAGTTCATATATCTGAGGATGGAAAGTTGTTGATAAGTAGAGTCTTGTATCGAGTTGTTGCCATGGATTCTTCCAAAATATAATGACAAATATGGAATATTTGTCAGAAATGATGGTCATCGGTAAGCTATAATGTTTCTAGACATGTTCAAAGAAGAGATAAGCAGTATGTTGCATTGTAGTACAGTCTTCTTGCATGGAATGAGAATGGCCACCTTGGAAAATATGTTAGCTACGACTATGATTGCATCATGTTGATGTTTGGTAGTAGGATATCCTGTCAAGTAGTTCATAGAAATATATTCCCATGGTCGACTAGGAACTAGAAAAGGCATGTACAATCATTGTCGTCAGTTCAACGGTTTAGCAATGGCACAAACCACGCATGATCGAATGTACTTGTTGACGTTAGACTTAAGTGAAGGCCAATAAAAATACTTTTTGAGGATGGCAAGGGTCTTCGCTACTCTAAAGTGTCTTGCAATATTGTTGTGGTGCACGTCCCAAATGAGCTTCTGTCAGTACACAAAGTTGTCCAAGCTTGTAAAGCAAGGTGTCTTTCTGGAAATAGTCAATAGTGGATGACAGGTCAGTTTGAATATGTTGATAAATTGTAGAAAAGTCACAGTATACCAAATACAATTGAGGCCAAGTAGTGGTGTCATAGACCTACATACTCACCACTCTAAAAAGGAGAGTAATGGATGGTTGAATCAAAAAATCAGATGTGTTATTGGCTTTACCTTTCCAATACTTAATTACCAACTGGAATTGTTGTAGGTAATTAATCCACTTGAGTTGTCGATTTGTTTGTACCATCGACTCAGATGGGGAGAACTATATAAGCTTGTGGTTAGTAAGAATTAATGTCTCCTTTCCAAGAATGTAATGTCTCCATTTCTTAAGGGCTTGCACAATGGCATATAGTTCCTTTTTATATGTTGAATACCTTTGGACGGTGTCGTTAATTTTTTTGGAATGAAAAGCGATTGGGTGACCATACTAAGTGATCGTTATTCCCAAGGCATAGTCCGATGCGTTCGTCTCAATATCAAAAGGCTAATGCAGATCGGGTAACACAATTACTAGTGCAGTATAGAGCTTCTATTTGAGATGCTCAAAAGCTTGTTGTTGTTGGGAGCTGCACTGGTCAATGAGTCGAGTAGTTGCTGCATTCTTCCTGGGATGTTGAGGCTTGACCATGATCGATGTGAATCTATGAGCATGGTTTATGAGCTTCTTTTTCTGTTTAGCAGATATCATCGCAACCGTTGGTGTAGGTTGTCGATATGTTATACCATACCATTGGTTATGTATTTTGACAATCACCTTCTCAGGATGTGCCTGATAAATCCCATGTCAATCCCATAAGTAAGGTTTCCCAAACAAGGTGTCGGCTATGGAAATCGGTGCCACATCACAGAGTACTTCATCTTTAAAAGGATTAATGAAGTAGGTTAGTTTTCATTGTCGGGTGATCCTCAGTTCTTGTCCATCCTTCATCCAACCAATATTATAAGACTGAGGATTTGGAGTGGTGACAAGATCTAGTTTCTTCACAAGATCTTCAGAAACAAAGTTCTTCTAGTCGTTGTCATTATCCATAATCAAATGCAATGGATTGTTTTGAACCCATACATGTGTATGGAACAGGCACTCGTGTTCCTCCTTGTTGACGGTAGTTGAGGATGTTGGAGTGGTCAATTTTGATGTCAAAAGGGTCAATGCTTCTAGGTCAGATTCTACTAGATTTTTGTCGGACAAGTCGGAGGTAGAATTTTTTTCCAAAAATGTATTATGATCCATGCATTCAGACGTATCATGCCATGATGAATTGTGGTAATCACACCATTTCCTATCAGGGGTTTGTTTGCTACGTTCACTCTTGTATTTGTGAGAGTGATTTTTTCCATAGTATTTCTTTGGTGGGATCGGTTAAGAAGGGTGTCTTTACTTGTCGAAGTCGGTTGGTGACTTCTTGTCAGATGTTCATCTTGTTGGCTTAGTTGTGAAGTGTACTTTTCCTTTCTATTTGGATTCAATCCTACTGGCATAGTGGAATGCATTTGCAAGTGTACTAATAGTCAGAAACTCCATCTCTTGTTGAATATATGGGGACAATCCACTGATGTACTTCAAAAAAAGGAATTTCTATTCTTATTAAATGCCAAGTCTAGCCATTAGTTAATAGATCTTGTCAGTTTAACTCTACACAGACTAGTCTTTCCATTGCCTTAGTTGTTGCCACTTCTTATAATGTTGTTCAATATACTCCTTTTGGACATACTCAAAAACCTTCTCCTATGTATCTATGGGGTCTCCGTCTTTCTCCATATTTGTACATAGGTTCTCCCACCAACAGTTTACATATGCTGAAGTCTTTAAGGATGCAACAGTGATCTTTTTAGCTTCTGAGAGTTGGTTCACAGAGTAATAGGATTCCAGTTGTTGTACCCAATTGTATACGGATTCCGTGCCAGTATTTCCTTCTAAATTTGGTATGTCCAAGTTCATTTGCACCTTGAATTGACTAATTTTGTGAGAGTTAGATCTTGTAGAGAATCTTCCCTGATGTCGAGGTGAATCACGTGAGAATATCATTGAACTGGGAGAAAATTTTGGTTTGTTGTCGAGCCAATGATTTCTCTATGAGTTTCTATGTCTCTTCAGTTACATGTCTATTGTCTATTTTTCCATCCATCTTCGGTATGGTGGTGCGAGTAGATAGATACTCCGAAGTCGAAGGTAGTTTCTGGTTGAATTTCTAAGTTCGCGAGCATGTTTGAATAAGCATAAGTCAGGTAACCTCAATAGAAGTGTCTACACATGACTTAAGCACAAACAAGATCTAATATCAATGATATTCCTATTCCTCGGTGCACGACGAGGATAACAGTTCGATTGGATGAATCAAGTATTGTTATGGATGAAGCATATTAATAATAACCAAAGGAAATACACTACACACAAAAACATGCACACACACAAACACACATTGAGGCAATATGCAATAATTCTAACCAATCTCTTATTTATTTCTATCTATGTTGCTTTATTACTGTTGTATATTACAATAATGTATATGCTTAAATAGAGTGCTTAGAACGATTGGCTTGTCTTCCCATTAAGTTCAGTTACAAGAGAAGTTGGAATAGTTCCAGAAGTTCAATCATTAGAAATTAGAGGAAATTTCAACTCAAAATGGGCCTCCTAAGAAAAATAATAAAATAATAGTTAAAATAATAAAATAATATTTATTACTTTTGGAGGAAGAAAAGAAAAAAACTACTTTTTTTGTTCATATTTTCGACATATCTCCCTGTGATTTTACTCAAATTTCGATTGGGAGAGCTCGTTGGATGCAAAATTAAATTCTGCATCCAACGAGTACTTACTCGGCATACTTTTGAAGGACCTCTCTACCACAAAAACAAGAAATGCCCGAAAAAACGTGATGATGACATCATCATCACGTTTTTTCAAGCATTTCTTGTTTTTGGGGTAGCGGGGTCTGTCAAAAGTAGGATGAGTGGGTATTCATTGGATGCAGAATTTAATTCCACATCCACGAAGCTCTCTCGATAAAAATTTGAGTAAAAACACAGGGAGATATGTCGAAAATACAAACAAAAAAAGTATTTTTTTTTATGATACCTATCCTCAAATTTATACTAAAAAAATGTTTAAGACCTATATGGTATTTCAAATTTAAAGCAATTTCATTGGCTAACACATGATGACATGGAATTTGAATTATGGTTAAAACGCCCATTGTGAGTTGAAATTTCCTCTAATTCATACAACTAGAGGACAAAAAGACAATCTAGTGAAGTTCATCGGTCATTGGTGTTGACGATGCATGTCGAGGTGTTGAATCTGTCGCAGTCAATATTGAACCTGTGAAGGTGTGAAACTTGTCGAAGTCGATATTGAACCTGTCGAAGTTGAAGTTGGCATCCGTTGTCTCTGACAAACAATGCCAATTACTTGGTGGATCAAATTAAAATTTTGGTGTTGTCTGTAATGATTGAAGTGTATTTCATCCACTCTAAATATTTATCGAGCATACTCCATTGCAAACACCCTAGGAGTTAGGAAGTTGGGATTTGATAGGGATCCTCTTCAAAATCGTAGACCCTAATCACTGTGTATTCCTCAAAGAGGAACCAATTCCATTTTTTTGTCTGTGGTGTGAACTGGAGATGTTTCTAATTCTCAAGGAACATTACAAGAGGGTGTGAACCATGAATTATGGTGTAATCTATTTTCATCACTTTATTGGTAAATTCAAAATAATTGGCATTATCATCCCTTCTTAGGAATATTTCACTCCACTTGAGTATCAAAAGTTGGTTTCCTTTCTCATCAGTCATCTCTAAATTTAAACCCTTGAAATATTCAAAATTTTGGTAAACAAACAAGTAAAATATATACAATGGGTATATGCAAAGAGGGATGATAAGGAACTCTTCCAACGTTCATGGATTTTTTTGGCTAAGAGACTACATATGTCATATTTGGGGAATTTATTTGCATGCATGGGGGTTAGACTCAATAGGAAACACAAAGTCACTTCATCAACTTAGTCGGTATTCTCATAACTGATAATTATGCAAATAAAGGATATCAATTTTTTGGATGCTTCAGAGAATACTATAGTTCCATAAGGTGGGGGGATATTATGGAGAGGAATTCCCTTCTCTAAATGTTGCATGGGAAAAAAAATTATGTCGGATGGGTTAAGGTTTCGATAGGAGGATGACAAGGCTCTCTCATTAAGCTCTAGAATTTTTAAAATTTTTGGAACTGAGCATTCTGTTCAAATTGCAGGATTCTATATTGCATAAGGTGGTATTTAGGTCTGATGACATGATAGCATTTTTACTAGGGGAATACTATTTGGAGCACCAGGCTACAAATTATGGAAAATACACTAACCAAGGACAGACTGCTCTAGCGAGGTTAGACCCCCATAGGTGGAATCGTTATTGTTGGGTACTGGTTTGTGATTCTTCCTCCTGCAATATGGCATTTAGGTTGGCATTTTCTATTTTGGTATCATATATATATATATATATATATATATATATATATGCATGCTTATACACAATATTCTCATCACCAGTAAACAATGTTTTAGATTGTAAAACTTTAGAGGGTTTTGCCATGTTTAAGCCTTACTAGGCACTTGAATTGTATAAGATAGGTTTGACAATTTGGGTGAGGCAACAAAAATTCATTTTCCAAGGAAAGTTGAATTATTGGGGAATATAAATGATGTTTTGAATTACCCAGTAGATGGATGGTCATAAGCTCTTTGTTGCAGATGTGGTCATGGATAAGTAAAATGGTTTAGGCTTATCTTCTTCTTATGCAATTGAAAATAGCAATGAAAATAGGCCAAACAAGCTTCGTAACAGATCCAGAATTAAAATTAACAAACAGTTGAATAAAACTGACTTGGCGCCATTCTAGGTGCCAACCTGGTTGGACACATGTTTTCTTCTTAGTAGGATTACATGGCTAGGATAAACATATTTTGGTGAGTTGGGTGGTTTTAGAAAAAATGGGATGGTTTTGGTAAAACCACAACTCCCGACAGTTTATTGGTTTTGTAGAAAGGAACCCAATGAGGAGTCATCATTCAATGGGTGCAAAGTTTCCCTTTTTGTCTGATCTAACTCCTTGACAAAACCCATTAACATCATATCACTTTACCAAGGAGATATCAACATCTGGCATTGATCTCATGATCTTATTTTTTATTAGATCATCACTTTTCATTATCTCTCGTGCATCTCACCTACACACTATTACTTAAGAATTTGGAGAGGAGGAAGTGCAGAGCCAAAGGCTCGCACATACAAACAGGAATGGTATAAAACCAATTCAATTAACAAATGATAAATGATTACAATATATAGGTCACAACACTAAATCTAGATCCATGATATGTGGATCTCAAACCTATGCATACCAAACATAGACAATACACCTCAACACACTCCCAAACAATCTGCCTAGCATTTCTACATTATATCTAACATCCTCCCTTAATGTAGAAATGGATCAAAATATGCATGTAGTTCCACTCTTACAAATCAGCAAAGCAAATTAATGATCTAGAGTTCCAAGCCTTGAACTCTACAGTCCTCCACTTCATCTTGACCTTAGTTGCTGTCAAATAATATTTGTTTATGTTTTCATGTTTCCTTCTCTTCCAGCTTGACAACTTGAAGTCCTCACACATTGATGTATATTTCATTTGAATGTGTATCATACAATTTGGTTGAGCTTCTGTTGTCCTGAATCTTCCTTGTGCTTTGCAAACTTTTCACTGATAATTGTCCTCCGTGATCGGTTGCAATCAACTATGTTATGTGCAGTGGAATTCTGCAACAATATCTCTTCATCATCTGCAAACCTGATACATTCTTCATCACAAACATAGTCAACATTTTCAGCATTCTTTGGCTTTTCAAGCCAGTCTGCAATAAACTTCAACTCTGCATCATAGTCATTTATTTTTGCTTCAGCTGTTCTCACTCCTGCCAACAAATTATTTATTACAATAATTTCCAAATTAATTAAAATTCGTTCTTCTATTGTAAGATATTCTTCATCATATTTAGGCTGAAAATCAAATTTTAATGCAGCAACAGGAGACATTTATCTTTTCTTTACTCAGGCAGCTGGACAAGCCACCAACCACACCAGCCTGCTCTTCTCTTCAGGCTTCAATCAAAAATTACACAAGCAGCTCTTTGCTCTATGCAGATTGGCGCTCTTCACCTTCACCGGCGTTTTTCTTTCCACTATCAAGGAAGGATCAATTTGCATCCAGCAAGATTCTGTGAACAATATGGGCGGTCTTTTGCGATCTCACCACGATCTCACCAATGACAGATCCCAATCAGTGATCTCATTTCCAGAAATATCATAGCAGAAAATAGGCAACATTCTCCCTCTTGGCAGCTTCACAATGTGGCTTCTCCAAAATTTTATCAGATCTGAACAACAGTGCTCTCCTTCCTGCACCCAACACGATAGGGAATTCAAACTTGCCTCCTCTTCACGCAGGCCGCTGGGCATCCCAATAACCACACCAATTCAATAAATCTGACAGATGGGAGTTATTACAGCTCTCCAAATAGCTTTTACAGCACCAAATTGCAAGGAATGATGTGATCTCTCCTTCACGTAGGCAGCTTCAGCAATAAACTTCAGCGATCTGGGCAGCTTCCCGTTCAGTTCAGGGCGGGCAGTAATCTCTCACGGTCGCTATTTCCTTCTGTGCGGCGGATTCTTCCTCCTTCACGCAGAGCCAACTGCTATCTCCTCTCACAACCAATCAGGCTCACATTCACGAGCTACCACACAGACAGAACTCGGCTCTCCTTCATGGGTGATTGCACCGGTCTTCCACGCTCACAGGCATCCACACTGGCAACGCTAGCTCCTGATATTCTCACAACACACAGCTGAAGGCAGCTCGCTCAGCAGGCCACTAAGGGCTCTCACAATTAGCAGGCCAATAAGGCTCTCAACAGGCCACGAAAGGGCTCTTCTCATAGTAGCCACAGAGATCTATTACAGTAGGCCACAAGGCCTCTTCTTCAGGCCAATCAAGCTCTCTCAATAGGCCAATCAGGCTCTTCACTCAGGCCAGGCCACTTAGGCTCTCTCAGGCCACAATGGGCTCTTCACACCAACAGGCCACTATGGGCTCTGCTCTTACGGCAGAGATCGGCTGCGTCAACCTCACGGCTCTCCACTGGAGCAGCTCCTCTCTAGCGTTCAGATTTCCACGGAGTGATTCAGTCTTCATACAATCAACCTCACACGATAGCAACTCCTCTCTAGCGTTCATCTCTCCACGCAGTGATCTCCATGCAGCTCTTTCGCGGGACAATATCTCAAGACTGTGATCTCCTTCAGGCACCTGCGAGCCAGCAGATTCTCAGCACTAGCTCTTTTAACAATTGCAGCAAACTCTCGGCACAGACTTTCTTATAATCATCAACGCCAACTCAGGGCAACGGATCTCAGCACACAAGCTCTGATACCAACTTAAGAATTTGGAGAGGAGGAAGTGCAAAGCCAAAGGCTCGCACATACAAACTGGAATGGTATCAAACCAATTCAATTAACAAATGATAAATGATTACAATATATAGGTCACAACACTAAATCTAGATCCATGATATGTGGATCTCAAACCTATGCATACCAAACATAGACAATACACCTCAACACACTCCCAAACAATCTGCCTAGCATTTCTACATTATATCTAACACTATTCATCATGACCATTGATCTAAAGCTAGATCAATGGTGTTTCGTTGCTATCATTTTTAGCACTCGGTTCTACCATTTTGATCCCCTGCCATGCCTAAAATGAAATATTCTTCATAGATTTATCTCCTTTGGATTAGCTCCAAATCTCACAACCATTTTTTGTTGTCCCGAACACTTAAAAAAAACCTTTGTGTTAATAGTGCCTAAGCGCTAATGCTAGATTAAAGGCATATCCTTTAGACATCTTCTTTTACAAAATGGTATCCTTTTCTAAATCCCAAGCTAAACAAGGGATATATTTTTTCCACAATCTACCTAACCTCATATATCCACTTGTAGTCATGGTCGCCAGAGGCCATAAGAAATTATTTGGATGAGCGGCGAGCGGCGGGGAAATAGAGCGCAAACAACTCAGATTTTTTGGGGTTCTAATCGCAACCATTCAGATAGGGATGATTTTTTGTGGGGATATAGAGGAGATATGGCATGAGAATGGACTATATGTTCCCCCATATTAGATCGTACATACAGGAGTTGATTATGCATATAATAGTTCTTTTCCTGTTTGATGCATATACGTTCTTAAAAAATTTATCTTCTGCATATTGTTCAATATAACTTCCATGTGTTAATGAACTGTTTTGAAGAATGATTGAAGCGTATAACATGTCTGCTATCTTATTATGAATTCCCTTTTTTATTTAATTACAAGATGAAATTGTTGCAAGAATCCCATCAATCTTAAATGTCTACTTTGCTGTACTTTAGTTTGAGATTGCAGATATTGAAGTGGCTGATGATCAGTATGTATGACTGTTTCTTTTCCCATTATATAATGTTTCCACTTCTTCACACTCTGTACTAAAGCATATAATTCTTTCTCACAAGTCGGATAGTTACTTACCGACTTATACAAATGTGGTGGAAATGGGACTACGCAAATGGCTTGGATCGTAGGATTTGCGTGGAGAGGGTAACTGGCACGCCTATCGGAATATTTAACATGGGTGAGAGACTGATAAAAATGTGATTGACGTCTCGTTCGACTGACTTGCAAGCATGTGGACTTCAAAGTCGTCAACGAATTGACGTCTCGTTCGACTGACTTTTGTGTCATTTCCATATTTTGGAGGCTTGCAATCACAATTACCTTTTAAAGTTATTTATAGTTGAAAATTAATTATAGATTGTACCAGATTTGGTAACTAAGATTTTAAATCCATCCACACTTAATGGATGTGTGCATAATTATTTATGTGCATTGCCTTCGTTCTAGAGTTCACTTTATTTGTCAGTGATTATAAAATTTGATATCCAATTTCTTCGCAATTATTTATTGCCATGTTCGATTATTTTTAACATGTTGATTATATGGCCAATCTATCCGCAACAATTCATGCACAGTGAGCAGAATTCTTACATCTTAAGAACAACTTGGAATCATTGGCATTGCATGTGAAGGAGGATGTTGTTCGAGAATGGTATGCTCAATCAATCGACGGAATGTAGAGGAAATTTCAGATTTGAATCATCATATTAATCGTCTAGAAGATCCACAGTAGCATACTTCGATGTTTGATGTCACCAGAAGTGACTTGGAAGCTTCACCAAATCCTTAATCACATTTATTTTTATAAACTTCTGAACTTGGAGATTTAGCCTTACTGGATACTGAACTATGATTGTCTTCATGGACTCTTGGAGGCACCAACTTCGATCAACAACCCTTCATGGATATTGAATTGTGTCTTTCCTCGCAGCTTCTGGAACCAAAGGAACAATTTTTTCCTGATACCGAACTGCATCTCTCTTTGTGAACTTTAAGAACTCAACCTTTGGCAGCTTCTTCGACTATTTTGTCTTATGCAGTAGTGGAACTCCTTCCTTACTTTTGAAGCAGCTTCTTCATATGCTTGACTGAGTGACAATTTTGTAAATTGAGCGACCTTGATAGGCTTGATCATTATTAGAAATTGATGTATGTACTTTGGTCGATGTTGAATAATGAATTGTATTATTAATGAAAGCAATTTATAAATACATTTATATATGACTCTTCATATTACTTCTAAATAACTAAAAATACTGATATATGTAATTTTTGTTACGTTCCTTTCTAATTATACCTTAAAATCACAATTGTTTTAATAGTTGATGTCACTCCACCCATATAAAACAAGAGTGAAACTTGACAATTTAAGTATGGCCATGAAAATGGGTTCATCTTACCTTAAAATATCTTTTTCTTTTTTTGTGTGTGTGTGTTTTTACTATGATGGGTAGTGTTTTTTTTACTGCATTTTGTTATACTCATCTAGATGTGCAATGTTTTTCATCCCTTAACTGTAATATGGATAGTTTTATTCAATCCTTTGACTGCATTTTTTTCCCTTGATTGTATGATGGGAAAAGTTTTTCTTTGTAGTCTCAGAGCATGAATGGACATTGGAAATCGAAAATGAGTGCATACTAGAGTATGGTATCGTATGTGTGTTTTTTCTTAAATAGTATGTGATCGCCAATACCCTCAAACACATAACTTTCTTTGTAAACATTGATTTCATTTGCATCCTATGGGTTTAGGCACTATTTTTATAAATGTAAATGCATAAACTAGTACGTCTGGTTTATGGATTATTAACGAACAAAGGTTTCCATGGAAAACCTATAATAAGTTCAATGATTAAACATACTAATATAATAATGAAAATTTCCCAATATTTAAATAAATAATACAATGAACTCTTATATCAATCAAAGCATTTATTTATTTATTATTATTGGAAAAGAAATTTAACTTTACCTTTATTGGAGCAGTCTCTTTCAAACTCTATAATAGAAATTTATTTACCCTGGTAAAGACTATATAAAATAGAAGGGTAGGAATATAGGAATTCTTCAGTACCTTAAAGAAATCAAATCATTGTGAAGACAAATAGACACATGGTAAAAGGTTAAATGAATAGAATGGCACTCTAGAGATTACGGATGTTGAAATTTATGTGGCACGATGTGTGTAAATGTCAAGTAAAGAGTACATATTGTTAGACTGCAAGCACCATCTGTATGTATGCTCCTAGATGGAAAAGGGATTCTAACATTAAACATTAAGTGGTGGACTATTTAATTGGAATCAATAGTTTTTGTGTTTTTTTAGAGTCTATATAGGACACTTGACATGGGCCACATAATCTTATTGCATGGGAAACTATGGTAACTAATTGGAGAAATAATTATTTGAAAAACATTTATAACCAGTGTGAATGTCAAAAACCTGGTGAATGTACAAGTGTTAGTGTTGCTTGTTATGTTAAGTCACATGCAAATGTTATGCATACAACACAATTTATATTTTTGGGTTGTAAAACCTTCAGTATTGCACCATGGGACAATGAATCTACATAAGAAAATTATGCAGACATGTCAATGCGTAGAAGTTATCAAGAGCTCAACCAATATTTAAAGGTGTTAAAGGAAAAGATATAAATGGAAAAAAGTTTAATAAGAATAGCTTACACAAACATGGTCAACAAAAGACATTCAAATTGTAACACTTGGATGAATAAATAATTCAAATAATAGTTATTATATTAAACATAGTATATGTTTTTTTTATATACCAATAAATTAGGATTGTTTTTGTTCATTACAATCATGTGTAATCTTTGTCAAAATAAATAAATAAAAGTGGCATACCAAAGGGCAATTTTTTAGCTCTTCTTCACCTTCAGTGTTGTTGTTTTTCTATATCCTTATTTTTATGCAATAACTCTATAATCTTAATCTCACAAAATGCTATTACGTGATCAGAAGGTTCATTTACTCAGCAATATCAGAGGTGAGTCGACAAGAACCCACCTCATTCATGACCATACCCTAAAAATATAAAGGCCATATAAGTAGCATCCTTATGAGTTATCCACATGAAGTCCTACCGATAGCTCTTCTCACTCTGGATACAATTGTCATTGCACCTAGTTGTGCCAGGAAATAAATAAGAAAAATATTCCATCAACAAAAAAGTATCTGTAAACAATGAAGTTATAACAACAACACCTAGACATGAAGGAAACTCAAACAGTAGAACAAAATTTCTCTAGTATCATATTCACTTCATTTTGAATCATTTAGAATACACTTATATGCTAAGGCCTTATAAGTTGTCTGCACAAAGTGATGTCTTGCACCCTTCTCTTTACAACATGGTGATATAGTTTTCTAGTTAAAGGGAAACTCATATATTTTTCAGTAAGATGTGTTCATGACTATGATGTGACAAAATTGAGAACACCACTTGAATTCGCGACTTCCATCCATTTTATGCACTATCCATGACTAGCAGAAAACCAAGTAATGTTAAAGGGTGACAACAATATCTGCAATGTTGTATCTTCCATCTCAAAACTACATCACATTCTTTACACACAAAAGTATCAATAACTTCAATCTAAAAACAGCACTCCAACAGCATGGAGACTCAACATCATTCGCTTGAAAATATCAAAACATGAAAGAATGGCATGAAATTTATAGGAAAAAATCTTAAGGCAAATTAAATACCTAGAAATAGTTGGATTCTTTTATACTTTGAAGCATAATTCCACTAATAACCTTGTCAAAGAGACAAAAATAACATCTGGAATGCCTTAAAATTGTCCATCTACAATATTCATTGGCATTGATCAATTCAATTTCAATGCTCTTCCAATCTATAAAATTATTGAGTGTGTCTGTTAAATACTCGCATTGATTGCTTTTGTGCTTTATCTTGATTTCATAGTCAAGATCGAGAAAAAGTGATTGTGGACACACATAGTAATATCCCTCTCCTAGTTTTTCCCCATTAGGAATAACAAAATTTGGGTCAATGCTTCTTATGCAACCCTTGGCAACCTTCACCCCGCCATTAAAATAAGTAAACATTTTCTTCCTTCTAATCTAGCTTTTGAAGGTGGCAATGAGGACTGACTCTGTCAATAAATAAATTATTGTGAGATCCTTTCAAATAATAAAATATTATTGGACATAAAAATAAATAGGTTTAGAACTTACATGTGCTTTCAAGCGATTCAGTATTTTTGCATTCTTAGACTTATCATGGATTGATTTTAAAAGAGCATGAAAAACATAAATGATGCACAATAATAAAGAATACACAAAAGAAGCACACACCATAGAAACATGAGCAGACAAGTTTGATAACAGATTTCGTCCAATAAGAACTATGTCTCTGGGCCTGTTTCAACAATGAGGATGTCTTTTTATAATTCTCAACAAATGGAAAAATTACATAGCAAAACATAACATGATACCTCAAATCTGGCGAGGACCTGGAAATATGTTGCTCAGATAAAAATAAATAAATAAAAAGACTGCACCAATGTGTTCAGGTGTCCCAAACGATGATAATTGACATAAGAAACTCTATACCTATGAAGAGTTTAAAATCCGACCCTCTGAAAAATCCTATGACCCGTTTTTGCCACATGGAAGTATGTATGACCGTATGGTCTATACATACCTCGGTCTCTGTACATGTACAGACCTCAATATTCATGCCTCCTCTTGTGCACTCTGAGTTTTCATCCTTTGGGTGTGGTCGCGTGGTCTCACCCCCCAGCTTTAGGTGTGGATCCTCGTTAAATATTTTTGCCTGATAGACGCTTCAGCGGATTGTCAAGCGGCACTTTGGTAGATGGGTAATAAATTGGGCATTATATCCCGGGAGGTCCGGGTTTCGAATCCCAATGTCCGTGAATTTGTGTGTTGGTCAGACTTGATTTGGGTGGCGGGTATAATCTTTACACCAACCTATTTTTAACCATTTCTAAGTTCAGGGTAAACCAACTGTTAGTTTTGGTAGGGCTGGTGGGATCGTTTTCTTCCCACCATCCACGTTGCTCAACACAATTACAATCTCCATTGAATAGAATAACAAGTCCCACAGGTAGAAGAATATTCGAGAGTTGGTTTTCCAATTCAGAGTTCATGGTTTGAATCCCTTAGAATGGTTTTGGTCAACCCCTGAGGTGACCCATGTCATGCCCAGATTGGGTTATGTATCGCCTTAGGATTGGGCCATGTGGATGCCAAGTCACTTCCAAGTGCTTCCACGTTGGCCTGGCACATGAGAAACATATGTATAAATTCCATGTGGATCCTTTTTTTTCCTTTTCTACACATGAAAATCACTACTTGTTGAAACTTCAGAAGTTAATAACTTTCACGTTTGGAGTCTGTTTTGAGTGAAACGAACACTATCGAAAATGTATCAGCGATATTTATGTGTTTGTGTAATTTTTGCTGAGTTTTGTTGAACTTGAAAATTTGACCCTTCGGAGATCCTCTTGGATCATTCCTCCCCATTGAGAGTATTTTGGCCTCCAAAAGCATTATCAGTCAACAAATAGGTGAAGGGATTTCTCCCTCACTTTTCCCTTCTCGATCCACTGTGCCTTGCTTGGATGAGTTCCCTTCAGTCCCACTCGAATATTCTCTACATTACCCCTTCACGAAGTTCCTTCTTGTAGGCACAGTCTTTTCCAAATAATTTAGTTGGAGTGACTCCTAAGCCAACCCCACATACAAGTGACATACACAGCCCCTAATATCGGGCCCCGGCACTATAGCGAGGGCATCCTGCTTTGTTGCATATGTAGGAGACATTGAATTTGATTGTCCTAATTCGATTTTTTTATAGCAATGTTAAATATTTAAACCAATTAATATTAGAAAGAAAAAATTAACATTAAAAAAAAAATCCCAAATAATACATACAAGAATAGGCTGAAAACTTGCTATTGTCTCTGTTATAGATTATGACATTGGAGTGTCATCCTTCTTTGTATGGAATTTCACCCACACTTCAACATTATTTATAGGCCTATCATGTGGATTGCGAGCTTGTTTCTAGTCACGACAAATGCAATAGTGTGAATAAGTATATTTGATATAACATTACCCATGAATATGTTTATAATTCCTAATTGTGAACAAAAAAAATAGAATCCACTACAACTTAGAAGGTCATGTTCGACCCTAAAGTAACCTTTATGATCATAAGTGTGGGTCTCATGTTCTATTGCCATGTTTTCCTTCTCCTACAACTCAATAAAAAATGTGGATGCTTAGATTAAATTTAATTGTATAACCAAGTATTTAAAATCACATGTCATTTGATTATAACGTGCATATTTCTCTTTCAGTTTTACCTTGAATTAGGGTCATATCAATTCTAACAAATTCAATTCAATCTATTTTATTTCCTCCAATTGGAACATTTGTCATTCACTCCTCATCTGTTTGGTATTTCATATAGTATTTTGTATACAAACAATATCTATAATTTTGGAGGCATTGAAGTATTGTTGTATTACACCACTTTTCTGTTGAGGTATCTACTTGGAAGTTTCTCTGCAATAATTAAATAGTTCATTGTTAGACAGAAATTGTTATTTGAAACCAAATATGTCCCACACATGGTCAACATGCATCAACAAAATTAAAAACAAAAATCCAATCTCTATTTGGTTGATGCTCACATTGATTGCAGTCCACGTGTCTTTGTCAACGTTGCAGACACTTGTTTCAAATCCATAAACTTAATGCCTATTATTTCTCTTGCTAGGACACCTATATAAGAGGTAAATTTCTCTGACCCTGGACCAATAGGTTGGCCCCTCTCATTAACTTGAATTTTTAGTAATGCAGTCTGAAGTATTTCTAAATAGAAATTTTGTTGGTGTTCTACCCTTTATTTTGGCATTTGTTTCAATAATAGCTTGGTTAGATGCACGTGCCCCTTCCAAACCATGCTCTTGTTGTACTGACCGTTCCTGTTGAACATTTTTTGGAAAAATAAACCATACCAATTTAGACAATGACAATATTGATGCCTCTGGAGAATTTCTAAAAATAAATTTTGTTGGTCCTCTACCCTTTCTCTTGGCATTTGTTTCAATAATAGCTTGGTCATATGCACCTGCCCCTTCCAAACCATGCTCTTGTTGTACTGATGGTTCTTGCTGAACGTTTTCTGGAAAAATAAACCATACCAATTTAGACAATGACAATATTCATTCCTTAATATAAATTTGTGAAGCACGTTTACGAAAAATATAAAGTCATGAAGTGATCATAACTTGCATTAATTATTCTACCTTTTTCTTAGGACTATGTTGCTCATCATCGTTGTCATTGCTAATATGGCAACTAGATTGACATTGTTGAGGGAAAATGGAATGTGATGCTATCCTCTGTGGGATTATTTTCCTTGTTTTATCTTCTATGGTAAAGTATGTTAATAAAGCTTTGGTGACAATTGTATACTAATATTTTTTAATAAACACTATGTTTTTTAAATGTTTACCTGAAATTGTGTCACATCTATTATTGCCAATTTCTTTGGTAGTGTGCCTTGTTTTAGATACCCTATGTAAAAGTGATATGTTTTGCATTCTTTCACGTCTTTTTTCTGCCTCCAAATATGGATTTCAAGAATTGAACAAAGTAAGCTATACAAATATTGAAGAATAATGAAAGCACAATAACCATTAAAAATATATTGAAGTCCAAAACAAAAAGATGTTATACCTGAACATTCAGATTCACAAATAAACTGCAAAACATAACAAAATCCCATGTCTGAGCACATCCTTACCATTTCAAAATTAAGCAAACTAATAGATTGAATAAAAAACCAACATGCAATATAATCAAAGATGGTTGAATGATACAAAACTAACATTCAATAAATATATCACATGGGCTTTCTTCGATGGGGCATGCCAACTAGAACAATCAATGTGTGAGGGAGGGTTTGTTTTACATCTTTCAGATACACAGTCTTTCAAGTTAACAATGGGATACACACCAATATTATCACGGACTATTTATGTATACAGGAACTGCAGCAGAAGACCCTCCACAAGATACATTGGTCCATTAATTTTCTGCAGGATAACAGGGTCATCTTTAAGTGTGACAATGGTAATTTAATAGGAATCGAAAGAGAAGTTATCAATAATGAGCACACACAAAACCTCATATACAACTCGTGGTCTTGTTTGGCATTATTATAATCAGGCGGGTCTCGTATGTAGTTGTGATTCAGTATTCCATTAAAAATATTTTTTTATTTTTTAATTATGTTAGTGGTCCTGTCCATTAAAGTCCCAGTGAATCCATTTAAATTAAAATAACCACGAGCGATTATCCCTTGTACACTCATGAAGGTTATGGTTTGCATAGATGTAACAATGTGGGATGACCATGATTGTATTTTGAAATTTCAAAGTCTTCAATCTAACGACAAGTGATAGCACGACCATCAAAATATATGCCTAGCGTATTTCTAAAGATATAATTTTATACTCTTTTGAGAAATAAAATTACAAAGATCCAAAATAATCGAAGATGCAAAATAAAAATAAAACAATTTTTTCGATAAATTAGAGGAAAAAGCATGGAGCTCAAAAGAATTGTAAGATGAAATAGATGCAGCTACAACTTACCCTTCACCACGTCGAGTTTTCATGGCTTCCTCCCTTAAAGTAAGATGAACTGCAATGGCTACCTTGGAAATATGCTCTAGCTGGAAGCAAATCCCAATTTTCAAAAGAAATCGCAAGAAATAGAGACAGGTTTTGACTGCACATAAACAACAGGGATTACACTAGGATTTGTGAAAAACATCAAAACTAGCGGGAGATCAAAATCCACGCATTGCATTTTTCCACAAATGGGTGGCATAGTCATAAGAGATCCCAAGCTATCTAAGTGTCTCCAATATTTTGTAATTACTAGCACGTGTTGATCGAAGGGTCTTCCTCAAGAAGCAATTTATTTCCCTTGTCAATTTTGTATTCCTTTTAAACTCAAATTTTCTTTATTTCAATTTCATAACTTACCTATTGCTAGTGAACACTGATAGGTGTGTTGGTTACCCTCTCCATGCAATGAAATCTGGATTGTCGACGTTGTTAAATCTTGTGATCTTGGTTGTTGGCCTAGTCCCATTTTTGGCACATGTCTCCACATCCTCTGATGGGCACGATATAAGATGGGGGAATATCTGGGTTTTTCACATGCTAGATCTCCTTTGTATCCCTGCAAAAATGCATCCTGATGCAAACGACCACGATCTATGCTGACATTAATCTTTGTTGTTTGCACGGTCTTCCTCCTACAATGCATACTTCGTGTCTCTTTTCCCACTGATGGTTGCGATCATTGACCTGAGCTTAAAAAACATGTACGCTCGGTCCATCTAACGGACCAACAGCGAAGTCAACCATTGACTTCGTTGTTGGACCGTTGGATGGACCGAACGTACATGTTTGTTAAGGCGATCATTGGACAAATTAATATGGATGACCTGAATCTTCCCTCTGAGTGACAATGCCCATAAAATGCATCAAGGTGGTACATGTGTTGGCCTCTGGTGGATTTTGATAAATCCATATTTCCAAGTCCATATCCCTTTAAAATTATAAAGTATCGTTGTAATTACTCGTGATGTAATGATGGCAATGACATTAACAATATCATCACTAAAATTTATCATAGGATGGAGGTGGACTTGGAAGCCCACTTTGAGGAACAAAAACATTTATATAAACTTGGTTAAAAATTGACTTCAATATATCCTTTGTTTGTGAATCTAGCATTTCCTTAAATGTTATATTCTAAAATTTTGAAAATGCCTTGGTGTAATTGATCCCTCAACCAAATTGTTTTATGTTAAAATTTCCTTCCAAAGCTTTTGGACACAAAATGAGCTTGAGCAAATTTTCCTTCCAAAAAAACCTTTGGACAATGAAATGAGCTTGAACTCCAGACTTTCTGGAGAGTAATAAATTACACAAGTAATGAATGAGAAAGGGACCTTAACCTTGGTGGCGATTTAGAAATTAGCGGAATTCTGTGATCCTCTGCTAACTTTATGAGCAATATATCTGCATTGAACGATGCTCTAGCGATAGATAATTGATGTGGTGGCACGATTCTCTTCTCTAAATAAGCCTTGTGATTTCCCGGCAGCTTGTGTAGTGATATATTGCTTTCACATATCAGTGATTAATGGAACCAAATGATATCATTCTATCTGGCGAAAACAACCGCTATGTCATACATGTAATCAGGGCAGATTCTTTGGTGGAATATTTCTCTGCAGTTTGGTGATGTTACATGGTAGAACTTGTAATCATTACTGACAGTTCATTGATGACAGTATACATGCAATTTGACAATAATCTCTATATCCTTCCAAAATCTGGAAGTGATAGAGTCTCTATTATACGTTGAATCATATGCTTTTAATTAAAGTCTCCGTTATACGTTGAATTTATGCTTTTAATTAAAATTAAAATTTGGTCTGTGGTATATTTTTAAGTATGTTCTGATAATGAAGCTACAGTGATTACTTTTCCACTCAGCAACCCAACCCAACCCAACCATCAGGCTTCCTTAAAGCGACTGCACTGGAGGGTGCCCTCAACATACTGGCTGATATAAGTAGCATATAGTTTTATTGTGCATGTACATTTCATTCAGATTAATGAACATGTGATTTGAAGTCATATATAATTGCGGCATATGTTTTCTTATGTCTCTTATCTGAAATTGCTTACCGGTCGGCTAATGAATCTTCAAATACCATATTCTTGAAACTTCATAACCATAATCTGTAAAATTCAAATGGTTGAAAATAGAATTTTGACTCTCATGAATTTATGCATGTAGATGGAAATGATCTCTTTATGCGGCCTTGCAAAGTTCAAAGTCCAGGACACTTCCTGATTTGGGATGATTCATTTAGCAATATCGTTTTGGCTCATGAAAATATAGTTAAAAGCTATGTTGTACAAGTTTACTGAATGGGGGAACTTAGGGAACATGGGTATCAGTATCAGATATGTTTAGAAGTTTTGTTTAAAAAATTTCTCAAAATTTATAGAAAACAGTAGGTTAGGAATCATAATAATATGTATTAAAAAATTATAATAGACGGAAATGGCAATAAAATCAAAATTACTATTTACATCCTTGATTATATAAAGTACTCTTTCTAAAGTGGAAAGTTTTAAAAGTTATAAAGTGGAGATTTACATTATTATGGATTAGCAGTAACTGCAATTCTAGCAATTATAGCCTGGGCTGGAGACAAAGATCTATGCACCAACTACACAAGGTAGCACAAAATAGACTTTTATTGCAACTTAGTTTTCTAGAGAAAAGAATCTGAGTCAACCATGTATATGTATGGTCAAGAGGAAATAGGAATGTTGTGAACAACCCATGTGGTCATCATGAATGTGTGGAAGCTCTAGGTGAATGAAACCCCCAAGATAAAGTTCCGAAGTTCCCAATTGTATAGGGTAAAAGTTCCCAAGTTCCACATTTTAGAGAGTAAAAATTCCCAATAAGTTTCCATAAAAAGCTCCTGCTAAATTTAGAAAGTTTATACAAGTTGTCAAATTCCTGAAACGTAAGAACTTCGAAAACTAGTTTCTTAAAATCCATGAACAGTTCCCTTGCTGCATAGGTTAAAAGTTAAAACCCTTAGCAATTTTCTTACAGTTCCAATTAGAAATGACAACATTACGTTGGAAATTGGTCACTTTTAACAATACCAGGTAAGGATTACAAAACAAGAAACCCCGGGAGTATAGATTTTACAAGAAAAATTCAAGAGGTTGAATCTGTTTCTGGGCAATGCTAAAAATTTTAGAATAAATATAACAAATCTGCTGGAAGAAGATCATCCTACGTCAGCCTTATTGTCAAACATCCACCGATCCCTTCGAAAATAGAACAATTCTTCTGCTTCTTTCTCCGATTTTTCTGCTTTGGTGGCTGAACAACCACTTTAATTGCAGCATAAAAAATAACCTTCACATTCTGCACATCAAAATCACCAAATAGTGCAGACTGGAGGATTAACAATTTGAAAGACATCCATACAACAAATTCCCAAATCCAATTAAGCCATGCACACATGTTCAGAAACTCTGTTGAGTAATAAATAAATTCAAAGCCAAGTTGAATATATTAGATAAACAAGTATTGATGTAGTATGAGTCAAAAGATGTAGATCTATAACAACATATAGATGTACTATGGGTAAATAAGATGGGTTCCATGATAACCCCTACTTTGAAATTACTTTTTTCCCATACAATCTAAAGACAACCATGACAAGCCATATCTACCATGAATACTTCACTTTTGGAATTATACCGTCTGGGTTTTGGAACTACATTCGATATAGGTTGCTAGTCCAATTTTCTTCTTCAACTCTTCACCCTACAAGGTCAGAATGGTTGTGAAAACGTAAGTGTAAAGGCGACTCCTCCTTAAAGGTTATGTTGTTTGCTTTTCAGTTAGGAGTCGTAAGCCAATTGTATTGATAGTGGAAAAACTATTGAAAAAAATCTTTACATTTTGGTTGGGTCATAAGGCCTATTTGTTTTAGCCGAAATCCTTCGGCAGGATTTGATTCGATAACCTAGTTTAATTTCTATTTATTTTTAATGCTTAGTCACAGTATAATATAGCCGGGGTTTTGAGTCGTGAGGCCAAAGTATTGTTAGCTCTATTAGGTTTTGACAATTTGACTTCTATTTATATAATATGAAATGAGCTGTAAGGTCATTAGCGTATTAATATATATTATTTGTTTTTGGTATAAGTTCTCTGTAAAACCTTAGATATAATATATATATACATTACTATACTCTATATACGTAGAGGGTTACAGGTTTGTATTTTTTATTTAGTGAAATTAGCTTGGGTTAGGATTGTTAATATATAATTACATAAAGTATACTTAATATTGTACTATGTAAAATTGTTTAACTGTTGTTTAAATACTGTAATGTATATTTACATTGAAAATCCCTTTTAATAGAACCTTGCCTAATCTGTAAGGTTTTAATGACATTCTATAGTAGTTTAGAATTTAGCTTTATAAACCCTAGTTTGGTTAATACTGATAAGAAAATATAATTATATAATACTTGTCTAAGTAAATCTTAGGTACACTAAGTGATAAGAGGGAGATTCGAATTCAAGTTTGGAATTTAGCAATTCTAATTAAAATAAATGTAATGTAACTAATACTAGTTGAAGAGAAATTCATTGTCCATATATCATGGATCATTATTATCTACAATTATAATGAAGGATTTTACAGCTATTAGAGTAATATACATTAGAAAAATTGTTTATAATATCATAAGAAAATAACTACATCTTTTCCTTTTTAGACAGAGACCATATAGAACAGTTATCATTAAAACTTTATAAATGCTACACATTCTGCATAAACAAAATACAGATATAAAATAAAATCATAGATAAACAACAAATAGTTTAGAACTTGGATAATTTTGCAGAAGAGCGACAAACACCTAAAGGAGACCGTTTCACCCAACCGTCTCCTAAAGCAGTCAAGATTACTTGCTTAGTACCCCAGAGCTTGTTCACTGAACCACTAGGATGAAGAGACTGTATAAGAGTACACATAGAACTTTCTAGAACTTAGCACTCAATAGTAGACTTAACTCAGCAATTTCACTTTAGCTATCCCCTCATCGAATTCCTTGTGTGTCTGACTTTTCAGTTTGCAACAGTCACAAGGTTCATTCAATTGGAATAGAATGTAGTAAGACTCTTACTCAATTCAATGGTATTTATAAGATTTCCTAGGTCTTTGGGTCAGTTTTGAAATTAAATGAGCCACCTGCTCAGTTCCCCTTCTCAGGGAACATGACCACCATTTTAGGGATTTTGTTTCCTACAACAGCTAGAAATTGAAATGCTAGTGCTGCCACTTTTCAATCAGCCTTTTACAACGGCTCATTCCCCCTAGTGGATTAGTGAACACTCTTTCAACAGTCTCCTTTGGATATTTGTCTCTTCTATTTAATTATTTAAATAAATAAATATTCAATTATAGTCATCATTGACCAAATTGGTTATAAAAAAAACTTTACAATAATTTTAACATAATGTTTTCTCAAATAAATAAAAATATTTATTTTTCTGTTGTAGGTGGGTTACAATTGAGATAAAGCAGTTTTTTTCTCTTGCACAGGTCTTTTGAATCGCACCGTATATGAATATCGGCTCCAGTTCAGTGAATGAGTTCAGCCAGTTAGCATCTCATATGGTCTTTGTTACGCTCTTATTAGATAGTGCACTAGGAATTATGTCGTCAACCTCCCATGCTTTCGAGTGCCTATTCTACAATGCCCCCCACTTGTAAATTATGTGTATTAAATGGCAGACACTTCTTTATGCGTTGTCCCAATGATACAATCAAAACTTTATGGATTTTTCCTTGGCCTATCTTGGATTCCCAAGACCTTTTGGTAGTGATATACTGAAATGGAGCTTTTAACACACACACAAAAAAATTACATAGCTTTTTATGGTCAGTACCATAATTACACATCATAATTTGATCATCATTTCCTCTATTTTGATTTTCATAGTTAAATTCCCTCTAAATTGATCCAAAAAATCATTATTCCTTTCTTCATAAATACAGGGTAGATGTGCATTTGTTGCAACAAACTCCCTTCTCCCCAAAAAATGACCAAAAAACACTCAAATGAGAATGGGTCCAAAAACCATGGACCAATACCATGGGCAACAAAATCTTGGATCACTTTATAAATACATTGTGAAGGTCTCCCCACATAGAGCTTTTTTTTTGTCATGTTTCGGCTTTTCACCTTCTAGCTACATATTTTCCACATCATGTCAAAGAACAAGATCCTGGAAGCCATTTGACCAACTAGTAGCTCATTTATAAAGATACGAGTACTTGCAATTATTTCATTAATTAAAAAATCTAAAAAATATAATTTATTTGTTGTTTGCTTTTAAATCAAGATTGAATATTTTTATTGCACCATGAACTCTATCTTGGATCTAAGATAGATTTGTTTTCACATAACCAGAGACAAATCTCTACTACAACTGTTTTTTTCTTATTTAATCTTTTATTAAAATTTTAAAATATATATTTTATTTTCCCAGTTTTAAATTTTAAAGACCCTTGTAATATTATTTACATAACATGCTATTCATTAGAGAAATCTCTACTACAAAGGATTTTTTTTCTTATTTAATCTTTTATTAAATTTTTAAAAATATATTTTGTTTTACCACTTCTAAATTTTTAAAAATATATTTTGTTTTAACAGTTTTAAATTTTAAGGACCCTATAATATTATTTACATTATATACATAACATGCAATTCATTAGAGAAATCTCTACTACAAAGACTCTTTTTTCTTATTTAATATTTTATTAAATTTTTAAAAGTCTATTTTGTTTTACCAACCCTATAATATTATTAGTCATTATTGAAGGCCAAGGTGACTCAAATCCAATTTACCATTTTAACCAAAGTTTCAAACTAATATTTTTTCAATTAATATAAAAATCAAGTTTTTCTACGTGTTGATTGGTTTATAATTTGAAACGTTATTGCCGCAACGGCGCCGTGGGTATTGGGAATAGCTTCGGCTTCTAAAAATGCTTTAACTCTTCATTGATGGCTTCTGACAATGCTTTAAATGCTTTAACTCTTCTTTGTTGTGCCTGCCATGACGAGTAGGATAAAAGACAACTAAAATGCCGGCTAAAAATGTTTATAAAAATTGTTGTTTTTGTAATTTCTTAATTTCTGCATTTAGATTCAGGTGTTCTAGACAAAATGGTCCATTTTAAAACGACCCTGATTACCGAAATCATGATTTAAAACCTCTAAATTGTTGTTTCAGAACAAATTGGTATGTCGGATTTCGGCGAGTCGGGGGCGTTTTGGTTAGCGCTTATATTGCTCCCCGCCATGAATCCTTGAATAGTTGCATGGGAAATGAGGTCTATGATGAAACCTAACCTACTCCATACAATATCAAGAATAAACAATAAACCGAATTGATTAGTGACTAAGAACCAGTTCAATTCATTTCACTTCAAGGACTATTATGAAAACTAGATCATAGAATTGGTTATGGGTTGGTATTCACTAATGGTTTTTCGTATATCAATTACTTTTCATGGTTATTCTAGTTATAACTTATACCTAAAAATACCCAAAGCTTCTTGAAGGACACTAGCAAAAAAAGTGGCAGTCAACCAATCCAATGTATAGCTCGGTGTTTTTTGTTGGCGAGACCGCCTCATTGAGCACTGAACCAAGAAGAAGCGATACAAAAACTATTGTACACCCACTGCGAGATCCTTCGAGCTCCCCAACATTGCGTATATCAGTAGAGGAATCAAGATAGAATATGAAAACAATTTAGAGCACACTTCAGAGTATCGAACAGAAAGCACTTAGATGTTGAATTCAATAACACAAACAATCAAATGAGTTTTTTTAACATATGCTTCTTCTTGTACTTGCAATGGACGTCTGTTTTGTTAAAGTTGCCTAAAATTGGCTTGATTTTCAATTTCAATTGGGAAATGCCACCCAAACGCAAGATATTATACCAAGTTTTCATTGTATTGCAATGACAAGCACATATCCCAAATCCCAAAATCAAAAGCTGGAAAGAGATTATTAAGAAACTTGAACCATGATGGAAAGTACAACAACAACCACCATTAACAAAAACAAAGAATTTTATCCATAAATGAAACTACAAACTAAGAATCATAAACTTCATAACTTGTATTAAGTGATTTATTCAATCAATAAATTGTATACATCANCCCCTAATTGTCACCTAAAATCAGAGTTTTCCGTTTATTTCAGTATTATGTGGCATCTAACGTGTCCTTAAAGGAGTCCATGATTGTGCATCAGCCCATCAAACAAATTCTACAAATCAATTGTGAGAACATATCACTTACATGTAAAATAAAATTTGGGTTCTTTCATATTCATATTCAATTAAATTCAATTACCTTTTAAGACTTACAATCAAACTATTGAAATAATGAAAACTGCATTATAGATTAACAAACCAGAACCTAATAATATATTACAAATCACACATTAATTTATAAGAAATATGAGTGAATAATTGCAACAAAGAATAACCCTGTATCAGTTACCCTGCCGAAGTGTTATCAAGTGGTAAGGAAGACTAAGTGTTATCAATTGCTAAGCAAGAGGTGTTGAATATATTCCTACGGATTGATCAACTAGGAATATAGTATCTGTTAGTTCCATTCTGATTATTTAGATTGGGAAGCACATTGAAATCAATAGTGCTAGATCTAACATAGAGTAACAAAGACTCACATTCCTCCCTTTAATTTCCTATCAATTATAAGGCAAGAGGAGTCCAACAGATCGAAAATTGGGTCTCCTAGATGCTGCTAAACATAAAGAATAAATATTTTACTTGTTATTAAATGTTTCAATTCTGAGCATTTGGATTGGCAGGAAAGAGACGAACACTCTAGCAGGTTTTGGCTATTTTTATAGCAATAGACTTCATTTTACTATTTAGCCAAACAAACAAAAAATGAGAAACAAAACTAAAATTGAAAACCTTTTTTGATACCATCCATTAACCAAGAGAACCAGATAGGACTTGGGAGAGTGAGAAATCAAAGGAATTATTAGCCTCAAAAAGATAGGACTGCATTCATGAGTACTCACACAAACCCATAACAGGAGGCAGGTTTGCTAACTCCACATAGCTTATTCCCTGTAAGAATTCATCATATAATCAAGTAGAAATTATTTCACCCAAAACCAAGAGATATCAAAGTCTTATAACCTGCAAATCCCATTATCTTTATCACATTACCTATGGAATGACAATACTGGCAATAGTGATGCTGGACAGAACATCAGACTTCAACAAGTTATAAGAATATTTGGGCGCCCATTCGAAGATGGGAAACATAGCTATGACAAATGGATGACCTCAATAATCATGAATTGCATGCAAAAATATGTTAATTATTTGTTTGACTCTAATTTGGCTATGACAATAATGTGGGAGATCGATATGTTTAGATACCAAGAAACGTGTATCACTGATGATCAATTGACAGAGTGTTGCATGCATGCCTTCCATATTGCATCTTGGCACTCACATCTTGTCATGCCCCACTTCTACGCCGAATGGTTGAACTCGATAATAGTGAATTATATGCAAAAAATAAGTAAATTAGTTATTTATTACATGGATCCATTTTATAAATGTTAAATAGATTATAACTACATTATGTAGATTAATGTGTTCTTGCTAATTAATGGCCCTATCAACCTGTAATCACTAATATATCAGTAACAAAAGCAAAACAATGGGTTCAATACAAGCCTTGTGGTTTTATCAACCATAACCAAAACACAAAGAGCCATAAAGAATGAAATAGGTAATTAAATAATAACTAGGCACGTGCCCTTGTTCCTATAGATAGAACCCAGCTATTCATTTTATATATATACTACAGATGGAAGCTTCATTGGGAAAGGTTTTATCATATGAAAAGGGGAAGGGCAACAGTTAGTTCAAGAATTCCACTCACTCCCTGAAGTAAGGAGTTTATCGGGTTTTTTGCGAACTTGTAATGCCCGAACTGGAACTGTTTAGCCATAGAAACTTTAAGATGATTATTGCGCAAGAATGACGGTAATCATATACCTCCTCTCAGTATCGTGGATCCTAATGTTGGACGAATTCAATCCAGCCACAGGTCGTGGGCAACTATGACAGATCAGTGACTATGATATGGATGTATCTCCCAGACCCACCTGTCACCACCGTTAACTATTTATACAATTGAGCAAGGCTCTCGTTAGGCCGGACCAGGCCGGGGTCATTAGCCTTTTATTATATACTGAATCTCTCTTTGGCCTATTGTGTGTGGGTCATCCATTCGCTAGGCTTCAAGCAAGAATGATACGAAAATAAAATACGTACTATAAGGAACTTCGGTTACAGTAGCACAAATGGAAGAGGACCCAAACCCGTGTATCTAGCTTGGATTGACTCTAGTAGGGTCGGAGCTCGTGATATATATTATTCCATCTGTGAAGCATAATTTTTTTATAAAATTTGCATCCAACGTGTGGCCTAATGCTCCCCTCATTCTCTGTGGTATTGACCACATTTTTAATCCCTATTCGCATTTCAGTAGGTTGGTCTAGTATAGAAAGTTATGGGAAAGAGTATGTTATAGCATTTCCAATTCGTGAATTTCCCATGATCATCGTGTCTCTGCTGGATCTTTCACTATTTCATGGTTTTCCCGAAAGCGTGCTAATCCGTATGTTGTGCTGAGTAGATTAAGAAGTATGACAATTTCTCTGGGTACCTCAACCAATAAACTTACCTTACACCCACTTGCTAAGCTTATCATGTTGACCAATAGTACTATGTGGGTTGATGATGCAGAAAGTGATCATGGCAATGTGACGCGGACTTTAACGTTAGACAAAGCCATATGCTTGAAGATTCAAACAAAAGATGATCTGATTGATGGATTCTATGTCAAAAGCTAGTCCTTTCGTGTTAAGCTTTTTAAGGTATCATTTTGTATATTGTGATTAAATCCAAAATTCAAGCTAGGCATGAATCACTGAGTTGTTTGCGCTAAAGCCTCTAGAAACAATGCATGTAGAAAAGACGCCTCTTATAAGTTCCAAAACTTTGTCACTTTAAGAATTCTTCTTGGATTCACTGAGCTCTACATTTGTGTTTCCCTTGGCATGTAGTCTCACAGTGAACAAATACGAAGTGCAAGGCATCCTATTGGCACCCCAATTATCTCTGGAAACATCTTCGTCTCGAAGTAAGTTCAAAGTTTGGAAGAATCAGGGGTTCAAACTCAAAGTGGTGAGGAGATGCATTCACAGGATGCAATAATAAGCACCATGGAAAGTCAATTTATTCCTGAGGATGGACCGAGGAGGATCAATCCAATTTTATTTTGGTGAGTTTCTTATGTTATGCACGTGTATTTTGCTTTATTTCCAGTTCGATGGGTAATATAATTATACTAGTAACCTCCCATTTTCTACTCATTCAAAGTTTGTTAGTTTAATTCAGAGGCTTACATTTGGATTTGCTAAAACATTTTGTAAACAACAAATACAAAGCCAAAAAAACTAATTTTCAACCAGATTTGAAAATATCAAAAATCATATCAGAATAGCCAAGTTTGAAAATATCAAAAACTATTTCAGAATAGCCAAGTGAGAGCATCTTTCATGCGGTTTCCTTACTGTATATACAACACTATTGATGCTAATTAATCTATTGCAACATTTTAATCAATATATCAACTTCACCCATTTATCATGCTGACATGTCACCTGCAGTGGCACTTGTTTACATTATATACATAATATGTTATTCATTAAATACTTTTCTTCTAACTCTAACACAATATTTAAAAAAAAAAGTTATATACAAAGTTATGGACATCTTCGGGCATCTTCGACATCTTAGTGGCACACTCCATCTCCCTTCTATCTACTCTCGGCCCAGTCTCCCGTCCCTTCTTCCTCCACGCGGCCTGCATGCTCTCACCCTTACAACTTCTTCCCCTTGCTTCCAGCGCTCGTCCTCTCCCCATAGCTCCAACGCCCGTGCTCCTCTCACAATTCCCCCACCTCCCTGCACCTCCACGCCACTGCACGCTACTCCACCTCACATACTCACTCTCATCACCCTCGTACTCGGATCCACTCTCCGCACCTGCGTGCCTCCATCCCTCTACACTGCCCACCCCCCACTCAGCATACTCTTGCGTCCTTCCCTCCAGTTCTCACCACAGTCGCGCATCTCTCCCCTTCCGCTTTCATTCTTCCCTCGCTACACGCTCTGCTCATCCTTCCCTTACACAGACCCCCTTCATGTTCCATCCTTCTCCTGCCAACACGTTGCTCCAACTAGGAGTCCCCACACCGGCTCCATTCCATGCGCACTCCTCTTCCACCGCGTGCCTCCTCCCCTTCACGTTCCAACCTCGCCGGCCTACCCGCAGCTCCCATCGTATGCCATCGACCTCATCACTAACCATCACCAATCCAAGCCTCCGCCACTCCACGTCAAACCTACAAAACAAAAAAAAACAATATTTAATAAAATATATATATATATTATAATATTTTTATGTAATATTATTTTTACTTACATGTTATTATACAAAATTTATAATAAAATTAAAAAAATATTATTATTTACTATAATTTATATATATATATCATTTTTTTAAACTATATATTAAAACAATGTATATAGTTTATAATAATAATAATGATTAATTAATAATTATTATTATTAAAAAAACGAAGATTTTGTATAAGACAAAATGGTCTTTGATGTAGTCGTTATGGGTTTTTTTTAAAGAAATAAAACAACTCAAGAAGTTAAAAATGATTTAAAATGGCAGAACAAAGAAATAAAAACCACAGAGCTTGAAGCAAAAATATTGGATATCGACACGGCAGCGCAAGTTCTTCATGAAGACATAAGAGAATTAGTTGAAGAATTGAAATGTTGATAATACAATAGCCAGAAGAAGAATCTAAGAAGCATGTGGAGAAAGAACAATCTGAGGTGCATGTGTTCTATTCCTCAAGTCAGTTGAAAGATGAAGAAGTAGTTACGCCGTATGTATTTTCAAGCACAGAAGAGCAGGAAGAAACTTTAGTTGATATTGATAAAGGGCAACTCAAAATCACTCATGCACCTATGCCAGAACAAAAAACACATACATTGATGCCTTACATTCCCCCTCACAAAAGGTTCGGGGCATCATATGTAAAGAAGGATAAGAACCATTGTTTGAAGTACAAGACACAAAAAACAATGCCTAACCATAACCATCGTTCAAAGTACAAGACTCAAAATAAGATGCGAAATCATGCACAAGTTCCATAAATTTGTTGCAGCTTCATACAAGGAATGGAAATGAGTCGTATAAATCGTCCAGCCTACACAACCATAAAATCAGTGAAAATGGCTTATGAAGCTCCAAAACAAAGTCGTGTTGTAAGCTTGCCTCACAACCCAAACCAAAGCCAAGGACATGATAATAAAGACAATAACACAGACGATGAAACAAAAGACGTAGAGGACAGTGATAAAACCCAGAGTATAGAAGATCAAAATTAACTTGAAGAAAAATTGCTTGAGAATAAGAATGACAAAAAGACAGATGCATCTAATGACAATCGTGATGTCAATTCTAAAGAAGATGACGATCTCATAAATCGTAACAATGAAACACCAAATACTGATGATGATGAGATTAGTGTTGATGACAATTATGAAAAAAATGAAGTTGTCGAAGGATACAACGATGAAAATAAAAGCATTAAAAATGATCCTAATCATCACAACATAGAAGAAGAAAAGTTAGAAGATTCTCCGACACACGAAGATATAAACGTTTTACAGGTTGTTGCAAGTCAGTATGTTCGAGATCAAATGGTTCCCAATGAACAACTAGAAACAATATCATCAGATAAAGACGAGAATATAAATCATTTAAATATTTTTAATCAAACCCCAATGGATGAAATAAATACATTAAAAGGCGCTTCATCCTTTAAAGTATGCGACGAAACTGCAAATGAAGAATCCTTAACCAATCAGATTGAATTAAAGTTGTCACTAGTTGCCATGACATATAAGAAGGTCATAACAAACGTAATTCAATATCCAACCATTCTTGAAGATCCATCAATCGACACTAAAGAATATATATTCCAGATATTAATTAGTGCCATACCAAGGCATGCAAAAATACCAGAGTTCAACTTGACGACACAAGTTCATCATGAAGATATCATCTTGGAAACTCAGAAGAATACATCCTATAGTCATTATGGTTTTATCTACAAAATTATATGCATGAATAAATTTGAATGGAAATGTGACCAACTATTTCAAGAATTATTAAACCGTGGTACCATTATTTTTGGTATGAGTTCCTTTGTCAACTTCGATCACAACTATGTGTTTCTCAAAAGGAATTGTGTCAAGCACAACAACCCTGTGAAGTTACAACTAATCAAGCATTTAAGAAGTTCAAATTAAGTTCTCTTTACACAACATTCATGGTCGAATCTTTTCAAGGCCAGATGACTTGTAATAAACTTAATTGGTTATTATGAGTAATATTGGTAATGCATTTAATAGTTAGGATAATTAATTACTAATTATTAAGCGACATGTCTATATATACATGTCGCTCCAATAGGCCATATTTATACTTGGCCATTTCTATTGTAAAGGCGTCATTCAATTTATCAAAATATATATTTATAAATAAATATCTAACATGTAAGGTTCTATCCTTACAGGTCAACCCAAAGGGAATAACCAACCACTCATATATCCTTTCCTTAATCTTGAAGGTTTTCTTCCACTCATCACCTTCTCTAATCTTGATCTAGTGATATCCTCTCTTTAAGTCGATCTTGGTGAAGTATGTCTCTTCACTCAAACAATTGATCAAGTCATCCATTCTTAGTAATGGGAACCTTTACTTGATGGTAATCATGTTGATGACCCTTGAATCAATGCACATACTTCTCCTCCTTTCTTCAGTTCCAGTACAGTTGGTACTGTACACGAACTCGAGATTTCTATGAAGAGTCCCCTATCCAACAACTCCTAGATTTATCGATTTAAATCATCATTTTCATTCGGCGTCATATTCAGGAAACTTGGCCCTGGGATCAAGCCATTCTGATGGGATACGCTTCTGGTCTAAGAAATCCTATCGGCATCTCATTGACCAATATGCCCCTAAATTTCGACAAAAACTCTACAACTTCAGTCGAGATTCCCTCCATTGGTATGTTGATGCTTAGCCCCTTTGGTATGGTTGTGAATCAATATTGTTTCTTCTTCTCCTCCATCATGAATTCCTTAGTTGATTAAATCAGCACCCTCTTCTCCCAACAGTTGTTCTCATTTCCCTCATTGCTTTGATCTTTAGCAAAGGGAATCTGTCAAAAATTTCCTTCCTTGCTTATTGACTATAACAATATTCTTCTAAGTGTCATATCCCATATTCTTAGCATATCTCCATGGTCATCCCAACAACGGGTTACATGCATCCATGGGAATCATGTTGCACAACACACTTTCATAAAGCTCTCCAAACTTGAAATTTATCAAGAATTTTCTGGTCACGGTGACATGGTGTCCTTTATACAACCACGACACTCAATAAGTATTTGGGTTTGGTTGGAACTCCAATCCCAACTTGTTGATCACTTTCATTAAGACCAAATTCTCTATGTTGCCTCCATCGACGATGGTCATACAACATTTATCTCTGATTTTCACCTTCATCCATAAGATATACTTCCTCTATGTTGGTTCCTTCTCCTCCTGTCGGGAAATATGCAACACCATCCGTCGGGTCGTCATATTTCTAATTCCCTCCAACGTAGTCTCCATTGTGCTCTCTCTTGCGGTCAAACTAGTCTTGTCATTGATTCCCCAATTTTTGGTCTCATACCAACTTGTGATATGCAAGTTCTCTGGAACTCATATGCCTTGTGAGCATGTTCTCGACACTTGTAGCAGACGATTTTGGGTTAGTTTTCATGTATTCCTCTTAAATTTCATCTTCAACCAAACATGGCTCGACTCCTTAGGTTCTATCCTCCTCATCGTTAGTACGGTGTACATTTTCCAATATTTCTCTCATCTCATATTTCATCATGACTTTCTTTCTTCTTTGGCTCATTGATCTATTCTCTAACACCAGCGAACTTATGGCTTCAAAAAATCAGTTTCCCCCGGCTTGTCGAAGCCTTATTGAGAAATTTCTCCTATATTTTCAAGTCTAGTTGGTAAGGATCACCGATTATTCTGAACCTTGACAGGCTCATTTTTTCTTGAATGGCATATTTCAATCCTTTCACGTATCTCATGATTGCTTCTTCTCCTTCATAAATCTGTCCCAACCTGATAGATAGTCGATAAAACTCTTCCATGAATTCTTGGAAGCTTAGCTCCTTTGTCTCAGGTTTTTCAATTTCCTGAACAGATAAATCATGTTGTAGGTGGGAAGGAACTTATATTTCAACTTGGTGACCATCCTGTCCTAAGTTTTCACCTTGTCTTTTCCATTCCTCGATCTATCATCCTATATATTGTCCTACCACAATGAGTTATGACCCTTCAACTTCAAACAAACAACTTATACCCTCTCCATGTCAAAATATTTATCCTTTTCTCTTATCTGATCGGTTAACTCTTCAGGTTTTAGACTCCCTCGGTAGGTAGATACCTCCATCTTAGACCTACCCTTCGTCTCAGACAACACTTTCAACAATTTGTCTCTTGGTTCTTATTCTTCCTCAGCCTCAAGGACTATTGCTTCTTCCTCGACCTCTTCATAACTATGGTCAAGATTTTCAATATCAAATCCTCTTTTGTGGGCCTCCTTTACTGTTGCTAGTTCTCTCTTCAGACTTTTCATGGTATGAACACATTTCTTGAACATTTCATGTTCAATAGTCACACTTCCGACATTGCAGGGCCTTCATCCTCTTCCATGGGAGTTAACACCACTCTAAGTCATTTCCCCTTGCTCAACCAACTGAATCACCACTACCCCAATCGCAACTCGGTGTACCACATCCCCTGCAACTCTACCCAACCGCAGCTAGAATTGATCTAATCCAATCACAAATGCACTTCTAACGTAGGACACTCTTACCTTGATACAAAACTAATGCAGATGCGACCTTGGTCAGTTGCAAATCAAGTGCCCAACAAAAAACACTGGACAACACAACAACAGGATGCCAAGGATTATGGATTTCTATTAATCATAAAATCAATTACAAGATTACATTTACAATGTAGAGTCAATGCTTTATTTATTCTTGCACATGACCAACTGTGTTTCTTCACACTTAGTCAAATTCACAATAAAGAGGTTGACTTTTGTGCTCAAGAGAAACAACCCTACTTTCAATACAAATTGGTATTTATAGATATTCTCTCCTTCAAACTCATGCTCAAACTTTCTTCTAGAAGCCTCTCGTTGTTTCCTATTATGGTTCACATGCATTAAATTCTCTTCTACCTCCTCCTGACATATCCTACCATCTAGCATTCTGCAACAACCACCACAAGTGCGCAATAACTACTCCAACGATTTCCTCAATGGTGTGTCTTCTGCTCTGGTCGAATTGTCACCCATCTTGTGTCGTTGTTGGCCTTGATGCGACTTCTTAATCGCGTTGTTCAACACTATCTACAACCTTTTCTTCCTTATTAGTCGTCATTCCATGTATGTTGTTCTCTCTTCCTTTTCCTTTTGAGTACACTGATAACCATAGTGACTAGATTTTCAACAAATATAACATTTTCTCTTTGAAATGTCCTTCTTCTTCCAAGTTTTGATAAAGGTTTATTTTTCACTTGTGTTTATTTTCTTCTTACTCTTTCTTCTATTTTTTCTTCTTCCTTTTCCTTTCTTATGAGGACAATGGAAAGCATAGTGTCCATATTCATGACAACAAAAGCACTCAACCTTTTAAAGATCCTTATTTTGTTCTTGAGTTTTCATATCCCTAGAAGCATCATTCTCCACTTATGAGATATCACTGTCATATGAAATACTACCATGAAGAGAATAGACAAATGAATACTAGAGTTCATCTTTAACATCATTCAACCTTTCTTCTACTATGGACATCATTTTGACAAAATATGAAAATATGATCCAAAAGCCCTAGCAAGAGCTAGGTCAAAATTGAAGTTAGTTCACATATAGATGTGCCCTCCTAGGGATATTTCCAAAATTCTAACATTGAATCCAATCTGTGATCATAAAGGATTGAAACTGGAAACCCTAATTCTTGACCCCGACAGTAAATAGGTCGAAAATGAAAAATCACCAAACAGAAATCTACTTCCATGGACAAGTACACCCTCATAGGGCGAGTTCTATCGTTTATCTTTTCAAGTCAATCTATGGAGAGAAGTATCCAAACTTGGAATCCCAATTTTCCAAATTAGGGCATAAGCAGTCACTGGCAATGACATATATTCATAACTTCTCTGATACCATGTTAGATTTTTTATAAATTAGCAGTATAATTTTCATTTCTTTAAACTTTTAATTCAGAACTTATTTCATCCCACAATAATAGTATTATTTATTTGTAGCAGAAAATAAACGAGGTTCGTTGAAAGAGAACCATGCACAACAGACACAAATATTTTATCCTAGGAAACCCAAACGTCGGAATACCCAACAAACTTTTCTTAGAAGAAAACCAATCCAATACAAGAACAATACCAATCATGAATATTAATCCCTAGCACAATAATGTGCTCTCCTTCCACAAGAAACCCTAATAATGGTAGTGAGTCTTTCGTATAATAAAAGGACCCAAATTATTGCTCATTTTGATCTTGGACAACCCAACTAGATGATGCGCACTTGTGAAAGAGAGAAGTGTGTTGTGAAAGTGTCAAATGAAGTGTGAGAACACTTCTATTTATATTCTTCAGTTGACTAGAAATTTATACAATTAGGTCGGCTTGTACTTTTATTTATCATCAAGATGACTAGTCATTTTTTTCTTCTTGGTCCAAATTCCCCCTTTTACTGGGGTATTTTTCCCTTTCTTGTCTTCCGCTTTCTTTGGGACTTATTCAATTGATTGTCTTGACTTCTTTGGATATTTCTTCATCATGGAAAAGTTATCCTCATTGATGTCTCATCACATGTAGTCATATTCTTCCAAAAAGATCTAATGTTGAGTTTACCATACTCTAAGAAGTCTCGAACACTTCTTAGACCCAATTGTCAACTTCAACATTAGATTTGACTTTGTCTAATATACAAGGACACAATATCTTCTTGTAAAATAGACAAGTCATTTCACTCTATTAAGAATATATCACTATATTACGGAGCACTCCCACACAATGAGTACGTAATGTGACCGCTATCCTACTACCACTCCAGTCACACATGAATGGCCCTAGGCTAAGCATCCGAGCCCTTTATACACATACTCATCATTGGACTAATTAGTCACGCATGACTAATCAGGGATATGAAGGGGCCATTCTATGCATGGGTCATGAACCTCTAAGAGAATGATATGAAAAATGTTTTCTTGATGTTGGAACTCATGAGAACATCAACACTTCTCTCATCGAGGGAGACATTATGTTCCAAGTTGTTATCTCCATGAGGATGTCCTTCAATATTGCATTTGTACTACATCTGCATCTGTATGGTACTTGTATTACATATACCTATGGTACAACGATGTCTGTATTGATCATTAGAACCATTCATTTCACATGAATGTCAATCTGCTCCTATAGATCATTCATTTCACATGAATATATGTATGCTCATATGGACGATTCATTTTACATGAATGTGTGTCTTCTCATCTTCACGATGTTGCATATCCATCAATGCTCCCTCTCATTCACAAAGGTATTCTCCATCAGACAAGACTATCCTTAAATATACAAACTTTTCCTTAGGTAGAGAATTGGTGAGAATATGAGCTATCTGCTCATCCCTGGATATGTGTTGGAGCTTCAATTCTCCCTTTTTGCACCATGGTTGTAATCTGTACTACATACCATAGAAGCATGTTTCTTGCTAATTTAGGATATCGTAACTAATCCAAAATGGAGCAACATCTCAATATGCTCTTTCTGTCTACTGCACTTCTTGTCCAATCAGAATCTACATAAATCTAGTGGTTTTACTTCTCTACCATAAATACATCTCAAGACATATCCAATTGTAACATGTAGGTACCTCGACACATGATTTTCCACAACTCAATGGAAGATTCTTGGCTTAGCCATACACTGGCTAAATGGAAGATTCTTGGCTTAGCCATACACTGGCTAAAGAAATTTTCTACAAAGAAAACATTTGTTCTAGTGTTAACCAAGTATACCAAATCTGAATCTGAAGGAAAATCACTCAAGTTCTCTATATTTACCTCGATGCATATAGTCATTGACTTTCAATCCATCATCCTGAATATTTCAGGATCAAAACTATGTGCTCCCTCTATCTAAGGAAGATCTCATTTGGTCTCTTCCATACTTCTAATATCAATAAGTAATACATCAGGCTCAAACCTTTCATCTTTAACTTTGAGGAAAACTCCCTCTTGTATTCAATACTAAACTTTATTATTACTGCACCTGAACAAATCATCAATCATATAGCACCAAGATAAAATTTACAACCTTATACTAAAGGTTGGAATACACATCTTTCTTGTTGAAGTTCAATTTCATCAAGTACATGTCTTTCCTGACATATCAAAGCATGGATTCCTACTTGAGTATGTATAAAGTACTCTTTATCATCAACAACCTACTCAATCTGTGTTGGAGCACACTACTCCCTCTGCATCTAAGTATCTTGCTCGTTTTGCAGCTAGACACTCTGCACTCTCTGCATTTAAGTATCTTGCACTCTCAGTATCTGAACAATTTGCTACCACTAATTCTGAGTATCATGTACTCACTGAATATGGCCACTTTGTTTCTTCCTGGACTAATCTCCCCACCCCATATGACTTACGATCATCGAACATTATCTACCCTAGTGTATCTATCAACTCTCATTAAGTGGGAACATTGAATACCATCCAAGGCTCTCTGAAGGTCTACAAACTGGATAACTCCATGGCCTATATAAGGTGTTATCTCTTGAATGCTAATGTTCGATCTTATATATCTATTGGAATACACCATTATCTTCCCTTTAGGTCTCAATTCTATCTTCACATGTCATACACCGTGATGGACTAATAATCCTCTAGCATGACCTCCCTCCAAACTTGTTGGTTTGTTTCCTCCTCATCATTGGAAGGTTTGAAATCAATGACGTGACTCATCAAATGCCATACAGCATGAGAACAACTGAGATCTAAAGGTATCACTAAGAGTTGTATGCCTCCTTGCATCCTACAAGTATCATAGAGCCATTTTCTCCTCTTCCTGATCAATGCATACTCTCTCAGAAAATCCACTGGTTTTTATGGCTCATCCTAATAATCAAAAGGATGATTATTGTACTAGAGGAGCACTAATTATTCGAAGCTTCCTGTTTGGGCCAATATATCCGCAACATATACTCAGGATAATAATAGATTGATTTCCCTTTGTTGAACCATTCACCTCTAGTCATATGACTTAGGCTCTGAGGATGAATTCTGATTTAATCACATATCTTTGTCTTTGTCTTCTTCGGCACATAAGTGTATGTTGATCAACCAAAGATATACTTTTGTGAATGTCACCTTGAGAGTCTTGTCCTTCTAGTATCTGATGAGGAAACTTGATCTGAGCATAAGTTGTCGTACTAGATACATTGTCCTGATAATCAAAAGGATGATTATTGTACTAGAGGAGCACTCATTCTTCGGAGCTTCCCGTTTGAGCCAATCTCTCCACAACATATACTCAGGATAATAAGATATTGATTGTCCTTTGCTTAGTCATTCATATCTATTCATATGAATCAATCTCCGAGGATGAATGCCTATTCAAACATGGATCTTCATCTTCTTCTTCTTCAACACATGAGTGTATGTTTATCAACCAAAGATCTAGTTATGCGAATGCTACCTCGGGAGTCTTGTCCTTCCAGTATCTGATGAGGACATTTGATCTAAGCATAATTTGTTATACTGGATACATCTTCCATAAGAACATGGGTAGATCTTGATCATGGATCATCATCTCCATGGACCTATTCTGCAACACATGATATAAATGTCTGCATAGGTTAACTAGTACTAATTTACACATTTATGTTATTCATCAATAAAACCATTCAAACCAATAAAATAAGCTTATTAAACAAGGTAAAAAATACTTATCTTTTTTTGTTTTGTTGGATCCCTCTTGATTTATGCCTCCTTTCATAAGTCATTGGAGTTTTTTGGAATTTCCTATGCTTCATCATTTGATCTAAAGACCATAATCTTCTTCTTCATCTAGTCTTGAACTTCTTGGAACTTGCAGAAGTCTTAATCTTAGGTATTCATGTCTTCTTGAGAGAATCATACATTGTACAAGTAGACATACAAGGATGCCATTATCATTGGTCCAGTATATGAAGGGGTTCTAGCACAAATTCCCCTTTGGGTTCTACCTGTAACAAGGACCAATTAATGACATGTTTAATATTATAAACATATTTCTTCAGTAATGATATGAAAAATATTGTGAACCTTCACATGACCAAGTAGTGCTAGTTCATACGCTATTGGGCCCTTCTTGCCCAATATTTCAAAAGGCCCAGAAAATCTTGCAGTTAGTTTCTTGAATCTTCCTAAGCTTAAGGAACTTCTTTTTTCTTTTATTTTTAGGTAAAAAAGATCTCCGATTTGATAGCCTTTATCCCTTATGTTTATGTTGGCATAAATCTTATGCCTATAATGTGCTTCTTTTAAATTATGTTGTACCTTTGTAACTAGTTGTTCTAAGTCTTTTATCAAATCTGGCCCTAACATGAGTATGCCCAACGGGTTGTCCCAAGTAACCAGTGTTTTTCATTTTCGGTCATAGAGCACTACGAACGGGATCATCTTGGGTTGGGTGAAGTATGATAACCATTGTTGTATGCAAATTCTGTAAGGTGTAAGTAATCTTGCCACTTGTTGGGAGTGTTCATTACATACATTTTGAGCATATCTTCAAGTATCTAATTTACTCTTTCAGTCTGTTCATCAATCTGTGGATGATAAGCAGTACTGAAATTTAATTATGTTTCTAGTCCTAAAAATAATGAATTCCAAAAATTACTTGTAAATTTTGCATATCTCTTAGAGATGATGGTCTTAGGTATACCATGAAGTCAAAAAACTTCTTTTAGAAAAATATTTGCAATATGAACAACATTGCAAGTTGAATTAACTGGAATAGCATATGCATCTTTAGATAATTTGTCTACCACCAGCGTGATAGAGTCATTATGTTTTTTACTTTTAGGCAAACCTATGATAAATTCCAAGCTAATTATTTCCCATTTCCATTCTAGAACGGGTAATGGATGAAGCAAACCTATTGGATGTTGATGTCCAACTTTAACCAACTGGCGTTATTGGCATTTGGCAATAAATAATGCTATACCAACCTTCATTTTTCACCAGAAGAAATGTTTCTTTACTATAAATATCATTTTCTTATATCCTGGATGTTTGAAATATGGCTTCTGATGGAATTCTGACAGTATTTAAAACCTGATATTTTCTATTTCTGGAACATATGGTCTATTTTTGGACCATACCAACCTTGTTTCTTCAATTTTGTATTCTTTTTGTTACTAAAGTAACCTGTTTTCTTCCATTTTCTGACTTATTTCTGTGTAAAATTGATCATTTTTACTTGTTGTTATGATTCTATCATTTAAATCAAAATTTGTTGGACTTTTTGTTACCTCATACAATATATGGACTCTGTGACTTAAGGCATATGCAATTTTATTCTCTTTCCCTTTCATGTGTTAATTGAACTCAAAATTGTATACATTAAGGAAAAGCGGCAATCCGGCTTGTCCGGCATTTAAATTCAACTGATAAAAAAGATACTTAAGACTAATATTATCTATTTTAAGAAAAAAAATATCCCCCATGAGGTAATGCCTCCACATTTCAGTGTGTGGATAATCGAAACTTACTCAAGGTCATGGGTTGGGTAATGTTTCTCATTTTCCTTTAGTTTTCGAGACTCATAACATATTACACAATCATCCTGCATAAGGGCTCCTATGAGCCCTTCCTTGCTTGCAAATGTACAAACAATGAAATCCCCATTAGAATCAACAATTTTGAGTATTGGTGCAGTAGTTAATAATTGTTTTAGTTTCTGGAAACTTTCTTCACATTTTGCGGTCCATAATGTTTTTACTCCTTCTTTTACAAGGTTGTCATTGGGTAGGCTATTCGAGAGAAATTTTCAATAAATTTCCTATATTATCCCGCCAACCCTAGGAATGATCTTATATCTATGACACTTGTGGGTGTAGGCTATTCTTCGATGGATTTGATCTTCTATGGATCTACGGGGATACCTTCTTCATAAATGATATGGCCTAGGTATTGGATCTGATATTTATAAAAATCACACTTGCTAAATTTCGCATATAGTTGATTCTCTCGTAGAGTTTGATTCTCTCGTAGAGTTTGCAATATTATCCTGAGATGTTATTCATGTTATTTCTCATTTTTAGAGTATATTAGTATGTCGTCTATAAATAATAATACAAATTTGTCTAAGTACTTACTAAAGATATTGTTCATCATGCACATAAAAAAATTTGGTGCATTTGTTAGCCCAGAGGGTATTACAGAAACTCATAGTGACCATACATGGTCATGAAGGTAGTATTTCTTATTCTTCTCAGATATTTAGCTGATGGTATCCTGGCCTTAAGTCAATTTTAGAGAATATTTTTGCTCCTCTGACTTGATCAAACAGATCATCTATCTTGGGAAGTGAGTACCTATTCTTTATAGTCAACTTGTTTAACTGTCGGTAGTCAATGCACATGTGCATTGTACCTTCTTTATTTTTCAAAAAAAGGATCAGTGCTCCCCATGGGGACACAATTGGCCTAATGTACCCTTTTTCAATTGATTCCTGCAGTTGTAGTTTTAGTTCTACCAACTCAGGTGTGCTCATTTGATATGGGGATTTTGAGTCCAGTATCACTCCTGGAACCAACTCTATAGAAAAATCTAGGTCACTTTTGTGTGCAATCCCTGGTATTTCTTCTAGGAATACGCCTTTAAACTCCGGTAATACTGGAAAATATTTGATTTTCTATTCTTTTTCTTTGGATATTAACTGTATACAACTTGCATCCTTTTCTTATGTACTTTTTCACTTGTAGTGTTGATATATGTATGACATAAATTTTCTTTGGTATTCCTTGCACTATTATCTGATTTCCTTGCTTGTCAATACAAGTGATGGTTTTATTAAAACAATATAGAATTGGATGGTGATGTATCAACCAGTACATTCCTATCAATATGTCATAATATCCTATAGGCAAAATATTCAAATCTACTTATGTTAGAAATCCATTCATTTCCATTTTACATCCTTTAACAAGTTCAAGAATCTTTCTTTAGTACTTATAGTTAGTTGTACCATCCAAGGTTTATTGTGTTTTATCTTGTCTAAATTGAAAAATTCAACATTTTTAGGGGAGACATAACTTTAGCAAGCCCCCGGGTCAATTAAAATGGAGATAGGACTAGTTGACATTTTACCTTCCATTTCGACCATGGTGGATTGATGGTATGTTTTTGTTCCTTCTAGGGAAGCACAAATTCGGGGCATCCTTGCCACATATTTTATCGTTGCTTCTTCTTGTAAGTTGTTCATAATTTTGTTGTTTTTATTTGGGAAGTCCTTGTAGTAATGGGTTCCTTGGTATCCACGACATTTCACTTGCAGTGGGGCTATCTTAGCTCCCTCGTGAGTTGCTATCTTATTGACACTTTGAGCTGGAAGACTTGATTGGGTCCCATATTTTACAAAATTTTAATTAGTTTAGTAGTTGTTATTCTTCTAGTATCGGGGTGGTTTAAACCCATTCCTTCTACTGTCAATAGAGGATTTCTGCTTTTCTTTCTTATTGTTTAAGTTGTCAGACTTGTGTTGATTGTGCTCATAACATAGCCTTGCCTTGCATAAGGCTTACTCCAAAGTCTTGTGGGCATCAAATTCAATCATGTCCTTGAAGTAGGTAGGAAGGTATTCTAGGAACTGTTGTATTTTTAATTTCTCATACTCAATATAAGGTATGCAATGCAGCAGTTCTAGGAATATGTTGATTAATGCATCCATTGTTAGGGAGCCCATTTTTAATTAATGAAACTCTTTGGTTTTATTATCAAAGAACAATTCAAACATATACTTTTCTCGGAATAGTTTCTTGAAGGTCTTCCATTTGAGATCCTTTTCTTTCAGTTTCTTAGTGAGTTGTAAATCTCGCCACCACCTGGCAACCTTACCATTCAGATCATAGATGGCTAGTCAGGAATTCATGCTACTAGAGTAGTCATGTACCTTGAAATAATTGCCCATCCCTAAGAGCCATTATTCATCTTTTTCTCTTGCATCTAGGTCTCCTTCAAAGGTTGGAGTCTTCCATCTAGGTCTCCTTCAAAGGAGGAATCTGAAGGTTCTTGAAATTTTATTTGCTTTCTAGGTTATGGGTTGATAGTTTTGTTTCTATGGGAGTGTTTATTCATTGGTTCAGTTGTTGAGTGTGTGGTTTGATGCCTGTTTCTTATCTCTGTAAGTGTTTGCAGCATTACATCGTTTACTTCATGATGTTCATGTCTTTATTTGATGTTGGCATCCTTGAAACATTAAAATTTAACTTGTATGCTATGTATTGTTTTTAGCAACTCAACGGGGGTGGTATCCCTAATGCTATCATTCAGTTCAACCACTAATTCCTCTTCTACAGGTAGTGAGTTCAGGTTACCGTGTTGACTGACAACTTTTTCGATTTCCATTTTTCTTCTGAAAATATATGTGCAACAAATAAAATTTATTAGATTTGTTCCAATTGGATTTTGCAGCAATTTGGTGACAATCTCATAGGTCACTTGGTTTATGGACTTAGCTCTGATACCGCTTGTAATGTCCCTAAAATACACCCTAAAAAATTTTTAAAAGTTATTTATATAACTATAAATCATATAAGGATTGCTCTCTTGTTTGATTTTAACCTCATACTTAGTAAATTAACTTCAACGTTGGGTTAAATGTGATGATTCTTCATATTTATACTTTCAATATTTATGATCGGTCTTCTGTCACTAATAGGGAAGTTGTTGAAATATTGTAACTTCGAAGAATATTTTAAATGTATTTTATTGTTGTAATCTATCAGAGATGTTTTATTCCTCCATCGGGATGTTACTATTGTACTTGGTCATCATAGAGTCATGAGGTAAAACTTATGTTGTGAGTCCGGTCAATAGAACCCTCCAGAATATAATATTATATTGTTTTGTGTCTTCCTAGGTGAAGTTGGCCCAGTAATTTTGCTGGGGCTGACCTGTTAGGGAAAAAAATGTCAAGTGGAAGATAGCGTATAAATAGAGGAGGTGTGTTCCTCATTTAAAACACACACACACTTGTGTATAGCGCATAGGAGAGAGAGAGAGAGAGAGAGAGATGTCTACAAGAAGAAGGAGCACCTGTTTGGGGTTTTATCTTTGTACTTTGGATACATCTATATGGAGGAAGTTTTGTTCGGTTTTCTTCCCCTAGAGGGTTTCCCATGATAAACCTGTGTCTATATTGTGATTATGTTTCTTTCAATGATCCTGCATATGTTATTGTTGTGAAATTTAATTGAATACTAATTATATCTAGCTAGCATATGGAATCTTAACATGGTATCAAAGCTAGCCTGAAAAGAACAGTTTTCACAAGGTGAAACCCTCTCTCCTCTCCCTCCGGCAAAAAATTAGGGTTTCTGTCAAAGTTGGAATTTTAGAGATCTGATTGCATATAGCGTTGTGCCTCCCTAGAGCACATCTATTGAGCCCTGGATCGAAATTTTTGAGTTGGCAGATCTCTGCGAAATTCAAACCCTAGTTTGGATTTCGATCAGAAAACCAGAAAACTGGAGATTAGAATCTCGCAAGTCAATCGTGAGAGGTGAATATTTGGAATCCCCAAAAACCAGGTGTACCATTCAAATCGCCTCAATCAAGTGCATCTCCAAGTAAGTTCAGTTCTGCATTCTAAGAAATTTCATTTTTTAGTAACCTCCTAAATAAGATGGCCCCAAGCACTAAGCTTGAGGATAAGCTAGAAGGATAGAGAATTTTTGAGTATGTAAATATAGGATTGATCTCATTCTTAGAGATAATGATTTTGACAAATAAATCAAAGGAGAAGCTGTAGAACCTGAAGAGGATGAAGCTAAGGAGAAGCACAAGAAGGACCTGATTAGGGCAATCAGGATCATTGTTTATTCTATCAAATATCACTTGATTCCTAAAGTGTCATCCAAAGATACCTTGAAAGAGATGTATGATGCCCTATCCAGAATGTATGAAGGAAGGAACATCAATAGAAATAAAAATTTGAGACCTCAATTGAAGAGTACCAAGATGAGCCAAGGAGAATCCATTCAAGACTATTTCGCAAGGGTCTCCCAGATCAAGGAGCAACTAGAAGCCATTGGAGATTCCCTTGATCAAGATGAAATAGTTATGATTGATCTCAATGGTTATGACTGCTCTCAATGGTCTCACTAGACCTTGGGATTCACTCATACATACGATGTGTGCCAGAAAGGAAAGCATGAAGTTTGACATTATATGGGAAGATTGCATCCAAGAGGAGGCTAGAGTAGCCAATGGAGAATATCTACTTAAAGACGATGATCAAGCCCTAGCTACCTGTACCAAAAGAGAAAAAATTCAGTCTAACTTCAAGAAGGAAAGCCACAAGGATTCTTGACCTCTCAAGAGGTTCCAAAGGACAAGAGGAAACAATTAGAGGAAAGACTACTTCATCTTTCAATGTTTTCGTTGTCACAAGATAGGGTGGATTTCCAGAAATTGTCCATTGAAGAAAGAAGAACACAAAAAGAACAACAAAATACATCATGCACGCCTAGCTAAATATGAAGAAGAAGAGGAAGAAGAACCTCAAATAAAACAATCAAAAGAAGAAGATGCAGAAGAGTATGTATTATTATCTGCACTCTCTGGGTTTGTGACACCTAGAGAAGATACGTGGCTTATTGATAGTAGTGCTTCAAATCACATGACAGGACAAAAGAAAACTCTATCAAAACTTGAAGACAAGAAATCTCCTCAAAAATTATCATTAGGATATGGCTTTCAATATCTTATTAAAGATATTGGTGAAGCAAGCTACAAGCTTGATAATGGAACCCCCATGAAGATGAAGGAAGTCTTATATGTACCAGGTTTGAAGAAGAGCTTAATTTATATCTCAACATTAGATAAGAAAGGATATAGGGTTGCATTTATAGATAGACAAGTACTTATGTGGCCCAAAGGAAAATCAATTGAAGACGCAGTTGTCAGTGATGAAGAAGAAGGAGGATTATATAAACTCAAGGGACATTTGAAAACAGCCCCTGTTCATGAGACGACTAGCCCAAGTGAACTATGGCATAGGATGCTTGCTCACATCAACTACGAAGCACTATTCCATGTGATCAAAGTAGTAACAGGTTTACCAGATTTGAAGATCGATCATGAAGGAACTTGCAAAGGATGTGCAAGAGGAAATAATATCAAGAATCCATTTTCAAAAAGTGAAACAAAGACTAAAGGTACGTTGGAATTAATTCATTCAGATGTATGTGGTCCAATTCCCTCCATATATTTGAGTGGTTATGAATATTATGTTACATTTATTGATGACTATTCAAGAAAGACGTGGATACATTTCTTGAAAACAAAGGATGAAGTATTCGGAAAAATCAAGGAATTCAAAGCCTTGATAGAGAATCATTCAGAAAGAAGAATCAAGACACTCAGAACAGACAATGGTGGAGAATATACTTCAAAAGAGTTTGAATCCTTTTGTAAAGAAGCTGGAATCAATAGGGAACTAACCACTCCCTACAATCCTCAACCTATTGGTGTTGCGGAAAGAAATAATAGGACCATTATGGAAGTAGTGAATACAATGATACATGATCAAGATCTTCCTATGCGTCTATGGGTTGAAGCAACAAGAACAAGAGTTTATGTGCATAATAGGTTATCCCATAGTTCCCTTAGATTCAAGACTCTAGAACAAATATTCAGAGGAAAGAATCCTGAAGTGAACCATATCAAGATATTTGGTTTCCCAATATATGTTCACATTCCAAAAGAAAAGAGAACTTGGACCCTTCTGGAAAGAAGGGAGTATTTGTTGGATACTATGAAGTGTCCAAAGCCTTTAGAATATACATTCCAGGATTCCATCACATGGAGATTAGTAGGGATGTAACATTTGACGAAGAAGAAGCTCTCAAAAGATCCAGAAAGTGCCAGCATGAAGAAGTATATGAAAAATATGTACCTCCTAGAAATGTAGAAGTTGCACTCTCCCCTAAAAATGAAACATGTCAAACCCCAAATTTTCACAAAAATTTAAAAAATTTTAAGATTGCATAAAATGTCTGAATACGCAGTTTACTAACTACTAGCGGTTAGCAAAAAATGAAACAGTCTAACACTTAGTATTAATCATTTTCATATTACGTTAACTAATACAGCTTTCATTTTTGTAAAGTATATGAGATTGACGTGCACACAACTTTCTTTCAGTTTTACTAATAAGTTTACTTTTTGGCAAGTAGATGAAATCTATCTTAGAAAACTTGGGCTTATATAGCATTTATGCTAATGCAGATGGATCGCTGGTTCTTACAGGTTAACAGGTAACGATCGATCAAGTAGGGGCTTAATTCATAAAGTAGCAAGAAGTATATCTGTTGCATGTAAAATGCTAGTAATTAACTGACTATTTAAAAGCAAGCTCTGATGAGGTAAAGTAACTGTCTTTTAATTCATGAAAGTACTTCTATCAATCTGGATAGTAAATATTTCCAATAGAATACATATTTCTATTTTGTCACTAGCTTACTAGTTATGGAAATTATCAACCTGTTACTTGTATGTAAATAAGCTCACTATCGAGTTATAAACTTCAGTACTTACATTATCTCCTTGTTGCATGTACCATTGTAACAACATCCATTACCATATTATTTTGTAATGTACCCATCTGATTGTTACTTGCATCCTGTAGGAATTTTACTACCTAAAAACCTCTTTGACATTATAAGTTTGGTCGTTGTAATTTAATGCATTGATTCATGATGGAATACTATTTACCATCATTTTCATAAGTCTAAGTCATAGGTAAAATATATTCCAATAATTATAGACCCAAAGCAAGGTTTATTCCGTTGTAACTTTACTATTATCATGTTGCCTCACTTACTGCAAGTTGTTGTTTCATAATAACTATTGTGGTAGATCTTTTCTATCTAGAACTTCTAATCTGAAGTCTACCCCAAGTGAAAACTAATATGACCCAAGTTCTTATATTATGCTAAGAACAGGCATAAATAAACAATCCCAAACTATCTTTGCCAAATAAAGATAGAGTCTATTATTATTGTTGACAAGTTAATTATACAAACTATTATTTGTGAAAGCTTATACCAAGGATTGAGCCTTGTGATTGTCTAAATGTCATGTTTTAAACACTTTTTACTCTTATAGTCAAACTTCATATATTATAGCTACTCTAAACCATCGGTTACAAATAATGAAGTTTGAAATATAATATGGGAATATTTGATCATCGTTTTGCATATTATACATATTAAAAGTTACTTGATAAAGTTCTAATGCCAAGGTTGTTACAACCTTACCTGAAGGTCACTTTTATGTAAACATCGTTAAATAACCTACAATCTTCGAAACTATCGTAAACAAGGATATAGTTCTTGTATTATCATTGGTGGATGATTTATATATGCACTCTGTAGTCATGTACATAGTTGGTTATTAAATCATTGTATTAATAATTCGAATAATTGGGAACACAAATAACCATAGACCAAACCCGAGCGTATTTGAAATATTTGGAGGCACATGGATTCTTCTCGTCCATGCATTGGTGACTTTTAAGGGCTGGAAACCTTATTCTCTTGTCATTGTCTACGAGGGTTTCATTGGCCTTCGGGCTACTTTGTGTGATTGCTTTGGCGGCCATTAGAGGATTTGCTCTGTCTTGCTTCTCTGTGGTCTATATTCGTGGCTATGAGGTTTTCAATACTCAGTCTTTGCTGCCATACCATCCAGCTTGTGTACCCTTCTACGCGAGTGGTCATTGTTTGTATTTGGCTTTTGGCCTATCAATAGTTTTAGCTCTGCTCTTCTCGTGGCTTGTCACGGCTCGGTAACACTTAAACTTCTTGGCCTCATCTCCACTCCAGGGCCAGCGTAGGGTTTATATCCATCTCTGCTTCAACTACTTAAGCTAGTAACAGCTTAGTCGATGCTCGAATTCTTTTTCTTGTTTGCAAGTAATTATACTTGGTTTTTTCTTTTAATATGAATAACTCACAGTAAAATGTATTTACAATTAGGTTTTCAATGGAGATTGAGCTTTGTATTAACGTACAGCATTGTGCTCTTCTTGCAGGAACTTGTGACAGCTCTAAACTTCAGTGACGAGGATAGCATTGGCTGGCTTTAGTGGACTCGTGGCCCCAACTGGTAAGCCCTGAGTTCAAAGAATGGGTTTTTACCCTGCTTACAAAAAGGGTTGTTGAAGGTGACACACAGAGCTTGGAAGCCTGTCCGATTTCTTTGTTGGATATGAGGTTTTAATAAGTTGTTTGTTCAATTTTGTTTATGAACCCTCACTATGATGCTGGGTAGTACCGGCCTTGAGCTGTGTGTTGTATTTTAGTTAAGTTTTCAGCCTTACAGCCTGACAATGTAATACATTGGGTTTTTAAGAAGGATTTAACTTCGAGCTCAATCTCGTTTTTCCAATGGTTTTGTAATCTTGTAAATTATGATTCTGTGTAATTTAGGGTTTTTCCTCTTCGGTTGTTAGTGAAGAAAATTACTCTCTAAGATATCTTTTATAAGTAGATATTGTTAATATAAAGATTGTAGCTCAGTCGTAATGTGAAATTTATAATTTTAAACTTACATGTCCAGAATATAGTAGCTAGGGTTTTCCGGAAATGAAACCCTTGTCTAAATAAGTTCTTCAACTTATTATTAATTAGGTTATGTGACTTCTTATTTCAGTTTGATTATTATAGGTGTGTGGTGGTATTTTTAACTTGTTAATTGTAACTTATCTTGCTTGTTTATAAAATACATTTGTTTTCAGAAAAGACTGTAAAAAGTCTATAGTAGACACTATAATCTTCTTGTAACATTTATTTATATAATTATCAATGTAAATGGATTACAACTTAGATAGTTTAATTTATAATAGATAAATAAATTGTTTAGGGTTTTGACCCTGAAGTTTTTCCTTCACGGGTATAAGCCTGTCTGGTAAATGTAAAATAGTTTCTAATATATAAATATTTAGTTTTATACTAGTTATTGTTTATAGTTACATTGTTTTTATTTACTAAACTGTCACGTAGAATTTATTCAGAGTTCTCGAAAGGATAGAAGATAAACTCTGTAACTCTATTTACTCTTTATAAATTAAGGACTTTTAATATAACCCTATCTAGTTTATATTAAATACTAGTCTTAGATTTAGTTGATAATGTTAGAAGATAAACTATGTGGTTAGTAGCTTGTTTATATACTTAACTGTATGTAATCACTGTAACTCTAATGTAGTTTTACTACTGCATTTCATTCAGTTATACTAAGTGAAAACAGAGAAATAGAAATAAATCATAACACTATTTTTCCTCCATAATATTTTAACATTGAAATAAAATTATTCTACTATCTATAGTTACACAATCCTATCTACTATTTTCATTCTCTTATCTACTTAAAGCATTCTATCTATGCTAGAGTACGGCCTAGTTTCCAGGTGTGGAAAAACACAGTTTAGAAATTTATTTTCATTCTAACACATTATTTTCTAAATCCATTTCATTTCTATAACAATCTGATAAAAATACTAACTCAAACATTTCACAAACTGAATTGTTAACATTCACATAGCGGTTAACTAAGATTTATTTAACTAACATAGTAAAATAAAATAACTTAGAACCTGTTGAGGACATACAACAACAGCTTTAGGAGGTCGTTCCTCCCTACCAATCTCCTGGAGAGCGCTCAAACAACGCTTCCTCAGGACCCCTGAGCCTGTTCCTCGTCTTCTTGGCTGAGAACTGGTGGAGAATGCAAACAGTAGAACCCTCTGTCAACTGACTAGTTCAATACCTCATTAAATACTCTGCTCTTAGCAGTATGATCTTCAGCTTAAAAGCTACACTAGATTAATCATCAGTTATCCCCTCAAACACTTTCCAAATTTCCCTCCCATTGAATTTCTCTGAAGTACATTCATTCATTATGAATGATCACTTCTCTAGAATGAGCAGCCTCAGATCTCTTCAATGGAAATTTTTATAAAGATTGCCTAGGTCTTTTGGGTCAGTTTTTCATTAATTGAGCCACCTGCTTTGATTCCACTTTCTTGGGGAATCAAGACCCCAAATGTATGAAGGTTGCCACCTGCAATAGTTGGAAGTAGTTTGAGGATGCTGCCAGATGTCAGTTTTCTCTCCACCCAGTCTCCTCCACCAATTTGACCAGTAAACACTCTTTTAATAGCTCTCCTAAGCTGTTGTCTCCTCCTTTATTCATTTATAAATAAATTATTCAGAATTACATTAAATATCCTTGACCCTGCTGAGTCATCAATTACAACTTAGCATAAAATTTAACATATTGTCCTCAAATAATATAAAATTGTTTTTGCAAAATTGGGGTATGTGACATACACACCCCCTTAAAGCATAACATCGTCCTCAATGTTATTTATTCTTCATCCTCATAATTCCCCTGGAACAGAATTGGATATGCATCCCGCATATTACTTTCCAATTCCCAGGTGGCTTCCTCTGGACTAAGGTGCTTCCATTGCAGATTCACTTGACCAATGGTGCGGTTCCGAAGTGTGATCTCCCTTCGCCCGAGGATACAGTCCGGTTCCACCAGAAAATTTTCTTCTGGTTCCACCTGTACATCATTCCAATTAACAACATGAGTAGCATCATGAACATATTTCTTTAATACAAAAATGTGAAAAATGTTATGAACTCTTAAATTCGGTGGTAATGCTAATTGATAAGCTACCTGTCCAATCCTAGACAGTATTTCAAATGGACCACAGTAACGAGGTGCTAGTTTGGCACAACTACCCAACCTCAGAGAGATATTTTTGGGTCTCACCTCGATGAACACATGTTCACCTACCTGAAACTCCTTTCAAGTTCTTTTAAGGTCTGCTTGACTTTTCTGTCGATCTTGCGCAATTTTCAAATTACCTTGTACCTGCTTTACAATTTCTTCCATTTCCTTCAATAGTTCAGGACCTAATACTAATCTATCCACCGGATTACTCCAAGAGATATGAGTATTACATTTCCTTCCATACAAAATTTCGAAAGGACTAAATCTGGCTGACGCTTGATAATTATTGTTATAAGCAAATTTTACCAGATTCAAATGTTCCTCCCATTTACCTGGCTGGTCTTTCACATACATTCTTAGTAAATCTTCGAGTACTTGGTTTACTCTTTCAGTCTGCCCATCTGTTTGAGGATGGAACAAAGTACTAAAATTTAGTGTAGTGTTTAATCCTTTAAACAGAGATTTCCAAAAGTTACCTGTAAATTTAGGGTCTCTATCTGAGATTATAACTTTCGGTATTCCATGCAGTCGAAAAATTTGCTTTAGAAAGATATCAGCTATGTTTGCAGCTTTATACGTAGTTTTAATAGGTATAAAGTGGGTTGCTTTACTTAATTTATCGACCACTACCATGATAGAATCATTTAAATTTTTATTTTTAACCAGTCCAGTAACAAAATCGAGACTAATTATCTCCCATTTCCAGATAGGAATGGGCAACGGCTGAAGTAATCCAGCTGGGTGTTGATGTTCATTTTTCACCTGCTGACATTCAAAACACCTAGCGATATATGCTGCCAGTTCAGTCTTCATGTTTGGCCAAAAATATTATTTTCATGAATTTTTAATTTCCTAGACTCATAGGCAATAACATGGCCTTCTTGAGTCAATACTCCGCCTAAACCATCATTGCAAGCATCAGTACACACTACAAAATCTTTATTTGGATCGGCTATTTTTAAAATAGGTGCACTGGTTAATACAGTTTTTAACTTTTTAAAACTATCCTCGCATTTTTGGTTCCAATCAAATTTATTTCCTTTCTTCTACAAAGAAGTTATCGGATTTGCGATTCTCGAAAAACCTTCAATGAACCTCCGGTAATATCCGGTAATTCCCATGAAGGATCGAACATCAGTTACATCTTTAGGAACTGGCCACTCTTCAATCGCCTTTATCTTTTCGGGATCTACCGAAATCCCTTCCTTAGTCACCACATGACCTAAGTACTGTATTTCATCCTTAAAGAAATCACATTTACTAAACTTTGCAAAGATTTGATGATCTCGTAACTCTTACAAATCAATTTTTAAATGTTCCTTATGTTCTTCTTCAGATTTCGAATAGATTAATATGTCGTCGATAAACACAACCACAAACTTATCTAGATACTTATGCATGGCGTTGTTCATTAAACACATAAAAACAGTTGGGGTGTTAGTAAGCCCGAATGGCATGACGACAAACTCGTAATGTCCATATCGAGTCCTAAAAGTTGTTTTAAAGATATCTTCATCTTTAATCCTAACTTGATGATATCCAGACCTTAAATCAATTTTTGAAAACATTGTGGCTCGGCGTAGTTGATCAAACAGATCATCTATGGGAGGCAACGGGTATCTATTTTTAATAGTCATCTTATTCAACTGACGATAATCTATGCAAAGTTGCATAGTTCCATCCTTTTTCTTAACGAAGATGACAGGTGCCCCCCATGGAGACACACTGGGTCGAATATACTTCTTGTCAATAAGTTATTTTAATTGTGACTTTAGTTCATTAAGTTCAAGTATGTTCATTCGATAAGGGGCCTTTGAGCTAGGTACTGCACCAAGTACCAACTCAATGGTAAAATCTAGTTCCCTTTTCAGAGGTAGTCCCAGAATTTCTTCCAGAAATACATCAACATACTCTCTTAAAACTGGTATGTCCTCCAATTTTAATTTGTCTGTTTTCTTTAGATTTTGCTCATCAATTACTGTTACTGCATAAGCCTTACAACCTTTCCTAACAGCTCTCTTAAGATGCAGAGCAGAGATCTGCCTTATGGTTGTTTATTTAGGGATCCCCTTTACACTTATTGATTTTCCATGATTATTTATACACATAAAAGTTTTATCATAACAGTTTAAGATCACCCTATGTTGCTCTAACCAATACATACCGATTAGTATGTCATAAGAACCAAGAGGTAGTACATTAATCTTTACAACAATTTCAAATTGATCCATAACTACTGCACATTTATTTACAAAACAAGTTACCTTCCTTTTTGCACCAATAGCTAACTGAACCAACCAAGAATTTTCAAATTTTTCTACAGGCAACTTACATTTTTCTACCAATTTAGGTGAAATGTAACTGAGACTAGCTCCTGGATCAATTAAAATAGCTATAGGGGTTTGGTTTATCGTACCTTCTACTTCCACCATGGAATTTTGATAGTCTGCTTGTCAATTCTCCAAGGTTGCATTGATTCTAGGCATAGTCCTCGCTAGGTCTCCAACAGTCATCTCCTCCTGTATGGTATGGATATTACTGACAGTCTTTTTCCGATTAGGACAGACTGAGGCATAATGTGGGCCATTACACTCCCAGCACTTTATGGGTTCTTTGCGTTCAAAGTTCTTTGTGTAATTTCCATGATTATTAGCAAACTCTTTACCCTTTGAATTGTTCTGATTGCTTGGTGAATTATTCTTATTCCCTTAGAAATTCTTGTTAGGAAAATTTCTAGCCTTATTATTTTTAGAATTTCGGTTGGGTACAAACTCTTTCTTCTTTTGATCATAATGGTTGTTATTCTTTTTGGCCTTCCAGTTGGCCATGCTCTCCTTCTTCCGATTATGTTCATAACAGAAATTAGCTTTACTACTGCATGTAATCAATGTAACTCTAATGTAGTTTTACTACTGCATTTCATTCAGTTATACTAAGTGAAAACAGAGAAATAGAAATAAATCATAACACTGTTTTTCCTCCATAATATTTTAACATTGAAATAAAATTATTCTACTATCTATAGTTACACAATCCTATCTACCATTTTCATTCTCTTATCTACTTAAAGCATTCTATATGTGCTAGAGTACGGCCTGGTTTCCAGGTGTGGAAAAACACAGTTTAGAAATTTATTTTAATTCTAACACATTATTTTCTAAATCCATTTCATTTCTATAACAATCTGATAAAAATACTAACTCAAACATTTCACAAACTGAACTGTTAACATTCACAAAGCAGTTAACTAAGATTTATTTAACTAACACAGTAAAATAAAATAACTTAGAACCTGTTGAGGACAGACAACAACAGATTTAGGAGGTCATTCCTCCCTACCAATCTCCTGGAGAGCGCTCAAACAACGCTTCCTCAGGACCCCCAAGCCTATTCCTGGTCTTCTTGGCTGAGAACTGGTGGAGAATGCAAACAGTAGAACCCTCTGTCAACTGACTAGTTCAATACCTCAGTAAATACTCTGCTCTCAGCAGTATGATCTCTAGCTTAAAAGCTACACTAGATCAATCAGCATTTATCCCCTCAAACACTTTCCAAATTTCCCTCCCATTGAATTTCTCTAAAGTACATTCATTCAATTTGAATTATCACTTCTCTAGAATGAACAGCCTCAGCTCTCTTCAATGGGAATTTTTATAAAGATTGCCTAGGTCTTTTGGGTTAGTTTTTCATTAATTGAGCCACCTGCTCTGATTCCACTTTCTTGGGGAATCATGACCCCAAATGTAGGGAGGTTTCCACCTGCAACAATTGGAAGTAGTTTAAGGATGCTGCCACATGTCAGTTTGCTCTCCACCTAGTCTCCTCCACCAATTTGACCAGTAAACACTCTTTTAATAGCTCTCCTAAGTTGTTGTCTCCTCCTTTATTCATTTATAAATAAAATATTCAGAATTACATTAAATATCCTTGACCCTGCTGAGTCATCAGTTACAACTTAGCATAAAATTTAACATATTGTCCTCAAATAATATCAAATAATATAAAATTGTTTTTGCAAAATTGGGGTATGTGACAAAACATCAGAGGTCCATGATATGCTATAACCTCAAGAACCTCCTACTATGAATATATCACAAAAGAGAAAGAATTCTTGGGTAAAAGAAATTATGCAAGAAGCAGAGAAGTATGGAGCTCTAGAAGGCTACACAAGAGTAAACAAGAGATCAAATCCATTTTCAAGTTATGTGGCTTTAAGGTGTGATCTTGTATATCAAGAGCCTACCAGCTATGAAGAAGTTGTATAGAAAAAAAAAAAGAATCGGTATAAGAAATGACAAAATAATACCAATCAATAATGAAGAATGATGTTTGGGGTATAGTTCCATGTATAGTTCCCAAACCAGAAGGCAAGAGCGTGGTATCTTCCAAGTGGATCTACAAAATAAAGCATGCAGTTGATGGAAGTATTGATAAATACAAGGCAAGGTTTGTGGATAGAGGATTGTCTTAGAAAGAGGGAATTGATTATGAAGAGACATTTGTTCCATTAGCAAGGTACACTTCCATTATAACCATCATGGCACTTGCATCCATGATCAAGTGGATTTTACACCAAATGGATGTGAATACAACCTTCTTGAATGGTGTTATTAAGGAAGAAGTGTACATAGAACAACCACAAGGATTTGAATTTGAAGACAGACGGACTCGCGTATGTAAGTTGAAGAAGGCTATGTATGTACTGAAGCAAGCTCTTAGAGCTTGGTATGGAAGGATAGATAGATTCTTGATGATCTTGGTCTTTACCAAAAGTAAAGCTGACCCTAACATTTACTTTAAGGTTATGGATAATGAACCTGCCATATTATTGTTGTATGTGGATGACTTATTTCTGACAGCAAAATGAGAAACAGAATGTAGAGTGCAAGAAGAAGCTCGCTGAAGAAATTGAGATGAAAGACAATGGATTGATGCACTATTTTCTAGGTCTGGAAGTATGGTAGAGCCCAGAGGGAATCTTTCTCAACCATGGAAAGTATGTTGTGGAAATCTTAAAAAGATTTGATATGTTGGATTGTAAATCCATGGCCACGCCCATGGATACCAACCTGAAGTTGTTATCGAATGAATCATTAGAGTTAGTGGATGTGACTCAGTAGAGACAGATTATTGGGTCGTTTATGTATCTGACGAATACCATGTCAAATATATGCTTTGTTATGAACACCCTGAGTCAGTATCTAGTTAAACCTAGATGTGTTCACTTAATAGTTGCAAAGCATGTGATAAGGCATCTGAAAGGTACGATAGAATTTGGTCTATACTATGTTGGAGATCATGACTACAAATTGTGTGGTTAAACATATGCATATTTGGCTGGAAGTGCCTCAGACAGGAAGTGCACCTCAGGCAGATGTTATTGTCTAGGATCCGTCGTGATCTCACGGTTTAGCAGGAAGCAGTCCAGTGTTTCTATCAACACAGCTAAATCAGAGTATATAGTAGCTTGTTTTGCTAGTTGTGAATCCATATGGCTTCGAAAGTTGATGTCAGGTCTATTTGACCTGGAGTTGGATACCATGATGATTCTATGTGACAACCAGAGTTGTATAAAGATGACGGAGAACCCATTGTTCCATGAAAAATCAAAGCACATAGAAATCTGGTATTTTTACATACGAGATATGGTACATAAGGGAGTTATAAAGCTCCAGTATGTGAGTATCGATGAGCAAGTTGTTGATGTGTTGACCAAGCCTTGGTCTCACATAAAGTTTGAATACTTCTATGATAAGCTTGGTGTGGTTTTAAAGGACCTCCTTTGTAAGGAGGAACATTGATTATGATGTTATAGACCTTCCTCGTAAGGAGGAACAGTGATGATGATGTTGTACACCCTCCTCGAAAGGGGGATCAAGTTAATGGTGTTGCAGTGGGATTGTATCATCCCTGGACATTAGTCCTAAAGAGATCTGCGGACTTATGTCTCTGTTTTGCAATAGGATTGCATCATCCTTGGACTTATGTCCTAAAGTGATAGGGATTGATCATCCTGTAAGTAGATCTGTAGACTTTTGTCTCTGTGAAATGGTAGGATTGCATCATCCTTGGACTTATGTCCTAAAGTTATAGGGATTGATCATCATGTGCTTGGATCCGCAGAATTTTATCTTCATGAGGTGGTAGTATTATATCATCCTTGGAGTTATGTCCTAAAGTGATAGAGATTGATCATCATGTAATTGGATCCGCAGACTTTTTGTCTTGGTGTTGTAGATAGCAATGTATCATCCTTGGACATATGTCCTAAAGTGATAGGGGTTTATCATCCCGTAATTGGATCATGTGTGCTGCAGGTTATGTTGTTGTTGATGATTATGTTACTGATCAAAAGATCAATTGTTGTTGTAGGTGATTGAGTGATCGAGTGCTGCAGAAGATGAAGACTCAGTGTTGTATTAGATGATGTTCTAGTACTGAAGATGTTCCAGTTGCTGATGATTGTTGAAAACTTCCAATGACATATAGATGTATCACCTTGATGTTGTTGAACATGATCTCTCTCATTGGTCCTACAGTTGATGTTGTTGTTGTCAGTAGAATACCCTTCTCATTAAGGGGGGGTGTTTAAATATTGTAACTTCGAAGAATATTCTAAATGTATTTTATGTTGTAATTTATCTTAGATGTTTTATTCCTCCATCGGGATGTTACTATTGTATTTGATCATCATAGAGTCATGAGGTAAAACCTTCGTTGTAAGTCGAGTCAATAGAACCCTCTAGAATATAATATAATGTTGTTTTGTGTCTTCCTAGGTGAAGCCGACCCGGTAAGTTTGTTGGGGCCGACCTGTTAGGGGAAAAAGTCAAGTGGAAGATAGAGTATAAATAGAGGAGGTGTGTTCCTCATTTGAAACACACACACACACACTTGCGTATAGTGCATAGGAGAGAAAGATAGACATATGTGCAAGGATAAGGAGCACATGTTTGGGGGTTTATCTTTGTACTTTTGATACATCTATATAGAGGAAGTTTTGATGGGTTTTCTTCCCTTATAGAGCTTCCTGGGATAAATCTGTGTCTATCTTGTGATTGTTTTTCTTTCAGTGATCCTGCATACGCTATTAATGTGAAATTGAATTGAAAACTAATGATATCTAGCTAGCATATGGAATCTTAACAAAAGTGTTGTCATTGTTTTGTTTTGTGACTTTTTATTTATTTTACGCCATGAATTATATGGACTTAGTTGATAATTGTTCATGATTTAAAATGAGAGTATTTATTTCAGCTCCTTTGTATGGTTATTGGACCATATAAGACCTAGGATTACTTAGCATGTTGGATAATACATCATATGATCATCTTTTTGCAGATACCCTACTCTCGGTAGCTTATGCCTAAAATTCCCTACCTTCTTTTTCTTGGGTACTTATAATATGATTTAATTTACCAACTTAGTATCTATGGTTCTATGATATTGGTCTCGTAAATTATAGTTGTCAAATAGTTTGAACAACTATACTTTTTGTATTCATTTCCTATCACCATTTCTATGGTTCACTAATACATATTAAATGGCTTATGTATGTGCGGGATTCCAACATTGTTATATATATATATGAACTTATTATAACCCTAGTATTCAAACTATATCATTATTTCACTCATATGTTGGTCAATCCAAAAGTAACAAATCAAACATATGTTACCATTCATATTGTTGGTTAATTTGTATGTAATAACAAGCATACAATATATATATCGTATAACGTTGAATTTATCCAAAGTCTGATGTTTGGCCATAGCTACCAAGCACTGGTTAAAACCGTAGGAATATATCATACATCTCCTATGGTTCATACAAAATGGCAAATATTTTATCTTTAAACTATTATCAAAGGATAACATTATAACCAAATGATAATGTGGTGGTTGGGGTTTTAACCATGCCCATGTGAAAAGGAAAGTATTATGCATTGATAGCCTTCCACGTTGACAATGTATTGAAGAAGGTACTTGGACCTAGTAACTTTCCCCAAGCCACTGCACTTTTTCCATTTGATGTGTTGCTTTGCATGAGTGGGAGAGGGGAGTTTTATCCCACTCTTTGGTTCAAAGGGTTTTCATGCTAGTGAGCTTAGGCAACGCTGAGAGCTTGCAATGATTTCTTGGTTTGACTCTGAAAGTCCTTCAACTCAGGGAGGCTTTGTTCCTTGGTTTCATTGTTCATTCACACGATACTATGTTGGGTAAGATCCTCCTACCTGCCCTTTAACTTCTATTACTATTATTTTACTCTTTATTATGAATTATTCTGATTGTTATTTGTTTGTCTTTTGTAGGTAGAACAATTATGAAAGTTAGGGTTTTGTGCTTCCTTTATTCAGCGTGGACTTTGGGTTTCTATTTCCCAATTCCCGTTCATGGGAGAGATAGTTGAAGGTTTTAATGTTGATTTTGATCCATAGGCTTGCTCATTCTAGCTTTTTATGCCTCTTGGAGTGACAATGGTTTTGTAGAGGCGGATTTAGTTTAATAGTTCCAACCCTAAGGCAAGGTCGATATTTTATGGGACTGTGATGGTTAATGCGAGACGTTTTTTATTAACAATGTATGGGTTTTATGTTTATGTGACTTCTAGCATGTTTATTATAAAAACTTGTGTACCTATGGGAATAAACTGTGTATGGAGAATACATACAGTATCTGAACCCTTGATGTTATGTTTAATGGGGAACACCCTATATTTATTTTGTGTTACTATAAATTTATGTTTAGAGGGTTGGAATGCCTCTGTATGAACGGATATTAATATTCTAAATTTGTTTTGGGATCACATTGTAACTATGTGTATATTTTTGTTTATAATATAAAGAATTGTCAAATCTCAGTTTGTTTACTTGGATTTTGTCCAAGGGATTTGATCCTTGGTCATCGATGTTAGCATGACCCCATAGAATCGCAATACTTGGGTTTGTGAAGAGTGTTGATGGGATTTAATTAAGCTTTGTGTTATAGCTATATTTATGAAATTGGCATTGGTACAAGATTCAATTCCTGATACTAAAACTATATGTATCGTTTAAGAATGTAATTGTGGTTGCGATGTATTGATTGGAATCATGCATGTATTTTTGTTAATTTTGTTAGATGTGGGACTAAACCCTTATGAATTGTGGGATTTCATCCCCATTCTACGATGATAGTGTGACCTTGGGTGAGTCATGGTCTTGAATTTTCCCTTGTGTTCCTTGTAGAGAATATGGGGTTTGATCCCAGGTTAAATCGTTTGTTTATTACAACATGACTTTCATTATGGTGATTGCTTTGCTTCCTTACGGGATTCGATCTTAGGAAAAATTAAATATTTGTTAATGATAAAGCAATGTAAATATGACTACAATTTTCCTGGAATATAGATTGATAATTTGTTTAAATGGTTGATAATCTGTATAGATTTCTCGATTTTGATATTTCTATATCTAAGTGATTTTTCAATATTATGCTTGTATAATCATGAACGATTCTACTAAATGTGAAGGTTGTGTTATTAATCTAGGTTAGTTTGATTATTTTGGTTCAGATCTATTCTAGTTTGTTCTTGACTTTATAAGTTAATGGCTACTACCTTCATATAGCCCAATTCTTACGGAGTCGTGAATGGCTTCAACTTATGTGTTTGATTGTTTAGTATTTTGTATTTTCTCAAGTTTGATATGAGATAAGTTCTTGTTTTTAATATGTTATTTTCCTATGGATGTGTGACCTATAGTCAGTCTATTTATTAATAATATTTCTTAGACATATATGTACAATGGTGATGCTATTTGTATTATTGTTACTGGTTAAGTTTTGGCTGAGTATAAGGGGTGGCAAGTGCGGGAGGGGTTCTTTTTTACCAAGGAGGGAAAAAAGCATATTCTTTTGCTTGGAGTTTTGGAAAGAGAACAAGTCTTTTAGAGGAATGGGTTTATTTAATCCAAGGGCTTGATGTGATGAAAGAATTGAAAATAGTGACCTTCCAATCTTTTGCAGACTCCTGGATAGTCATCCAAAAGGTGAGAAAGCTCCAAGAAAACCCAAAAGTGGAGACTGGGAGAATCCATAAGAAGATTTAAATGTAGATTAAATCCCTTCTGGATTTTCACTTCTACCATGTGAAAAGGATCAACAACATGGAGGAATACTGGCTAGCCAACAAAGGATGTAACCTCCAAGAAGGAGAAATGGTGATAAATGGCCACCAAAGGGTGACGAAATGGACTCAAAGTTTTTTATGATAGGCCTTTCTTCCCCCATTAGTCAAATGGATACTCAAGATTATGGTATGAGAACCCACATCCTATGGTGGATACATAAGAACGACATCTTAGACACCATGCAAAGAAGAACACGATGGAAAAGGCTTAAGCGGTCAGCTCCCAAGCACAAAGTATTTAATGAACCTACCTCCACTACATTAAATGTTTTGAACAATAATATGAACGCCATTATGGCTACTCCTCATTTTAATGGATCACACGATCGGGAGTCTTTCATCCTTGGAAGGATCGAGAACCCATGATGGATCCATGTTAAGACCCTAACTCACCACCAAATCTTTGCTAGTATTTTCATTTTTGAACTTGCCTCTGCAAGAAGCCATAAGTGTGAAGAAATGAAAGGTGGAATTTCTAATAAGAATGGAATTCAATTAGATGAACTCAAAAGTCATGCTTCTGAAGAAACGAAAGGCAATGATTCAAAGAAGAAGGATGAAAATAGGGAGGTAAAAGGATATATGTCGGATTATAACAAGTTTTTTTTGTGAGCATGAAATGGCCATGGCTGTTTTGAAAAGACAACACCATTTTGAACTCACGTTCTCCTATTTAGATAGCCAAATGGAAAATGTTGAGACCAACACCAGGGTCTTGACTAAAGAGGTTGAATTTGTAAAAGAATAAAAACGAAGGATGGGGCACTTTTTGGTTGAAATTTTTAATGGCATGAGGAACTATCTAGGTAAAATGAAGAGTTATTTGGAAGGCTTGGTACAAGAAGCAGAAGAAAGTTCGGCGCTGCAGGAAAATCATATCACAGCAATCATTGAAGGAATATAGGAAGAAATGAATGGGCTCACAACATATATGCAAGGCTTGGTGAGAACATTAGAGCCTGCGGACCAGCTTGGGACTGCGTCTCCGATGGAAGGAGTTTCCACAGCCACTCAAGGTGAAGAGAGCCAGCAGAAAGAAGATTCCCTAGTAGATATACCTCAGGAATGATGAATTTACCTTCTTCTTTTATTCATCTCCATGTTTTTTGTCTACTGTTATGTAATCGGTATATAAGGATTGACTCAGTAAGGGGCACTAGAATAGATTACCAGACTTGTTATGTACGGAATGCCTCGGGGTTTTTTTCTGAAGGGGGAAGAGAGAACTTTGAAGTCTTTGTTTTTTAGAGACTGAAACTTGATTAATGTTCTGTGTACTTTATTTTTTATAACTATAATCCCTCTTTTATTTCTATAAAAAAAAAAACATTTTGGATGAATATAAAAATGTTTAAGTTCATGCATGTGTATATGAGTAAATTTTTTTTTAAACCATATATTTATATTAATTATGTATATATAATATTTAACCTACTTCAGTTTTAGGGAATGGGTCCCAGGATCTGAAACTTGGATCCTCTACCTAAATACGATTTATGGGAGCTTTCTCCCTATGCTAGAATTAGTCTATGATATTTGTTCAGATTTAGTAATATGTATATTCGATTATAAGATCAATATAATCTTGGAATAAGGATAGAAATTATGAAAGATTCTAATATTGCTAGTAACTTTGGAAATAAATAGTCTATAGAATATATTCTAAAATTTGAAAACATCATAGAGTTACTAGCAGTCTACATACATAGACTTATACGAAACTCAGTTTTTAACCTAATTAGTACAATCCCATAAATTAGATGTAGAAAATAAGAGGTAGTTGAACAGATAAATATTGGAACCGATAAATACATGAACAAATCAATACTCATATTAATTGAATTGCATTAGTATGAACTTAGGAAATAACACAAAAGTACTTATCAGTCCTTTTATGCTTTTCGACTAATATGAAAACCGCCATGTTCCACCCAACCGTAGACCTTAAATCATTTCTGGTTCATTTCAATAGGTCACCCCGAGCTTAACCGAGCATGCCAAATATACTAGAAGGTTTAGGGACAAAATAGTTATCTTTCTTAACTATCCAGCAGAGTAGTCACAAGGTTCATTTATCAGCCCTTTGTACAGTCTTTTAAAATAATTTTCCTCTTCCCAAACTTTCTTGGACACACCAAAATATATCTTGGACACACTCAATAGACCTATGACTGAACCCTTTAGTGAACTAGGGAATCATTCCCCCCCACAATGTCTTCTCTCTGCTATTTATAAATTTTATTGAGAAGAAAGGCTTCTATCATTTAGGTTTAATCACTATGTTCAGTCTCTAGTCAAACTAAACGTTTTGTATTTATCTTTTATTTAATTATTTGATTTTAACTCCCACAGTTTAATTATAGACAATAAACTCTCCTAATTGATTAAATCATAATAATATTTAATCCTAACAACTAGTTGGTTTTAGTTATCAACTACTCAACCATTTTGATCTCTTAGCATGCTCGATCTCTCTTTTAGTGGGAGCCCCAGTCAGTCTTTAAAAAGAACAAAAGGAGATAAATATCATAAAATAAATAATAATAAATATGTTTTTAATGCTCCAATGCTCTCAGATCAGCATTAGTTATCCAAAAAGAGTCTAAGTGCTCCGGATCTTAACTTGCTCAACACTTAGCTCCACAATAGTTCTAGTGCTCCAGAGCTTAACTTTCTCAACACTTAGCTCGACAATAGTTCACATGCTCCAGATCTCTTAGCTCGACACCTATTCAAATAATAGTTCAATGCATTTGAATGTTTTCTAAAAATATTCTAAGTGTTCTATAGCTTCATAGCTCGACACTTTAAATAATTACATCAAAATAAAATAAAATAATAAAATCAAATATTTTTATTTTCGGGATATTGCAGAAGGCTTGATGGATCTTTCCTCGAGCATATGTTTCATGTAAGTTGGCCACCTAAGAAGGGTCGGTCAAACTTATTTTAGTATAGAATTATAATGAAGGGAGAGAATGGATAAGGGTCAACCAACCGTTCCTAAAAGATGGTATACACAATGCGTTGTATATAGTAGAAGGGTTGGATGACATTTACTCAAGAATATTTTTTTCATAAAGGGGACCCTAAGGAATGGATAACTTCCACATCTTAAATTATTTTGTTTGTAGTGTGTTATATTTGTCTAGCAGAAGTGTCATTTCAACCATCCTATTGAAGAAAAAAAACCATAAGGGAAATCCATGGGAAGGATTGGTGACCCTTACTCAAAGATGGCATTTTTATTCAGGGTGACCATGAACAAGGGTTGGTTGAACCTTTCTAAAAGATGGTATTCCCATTGTGAATTACCTAGTGTAAGTTTCAATTGATATTTAATCAAGCATATTTTTCATGCAAGTTTTCCACCTAAGAAGTCTAGTCCTACCATTTCTCTAGCGTAGAATTCTCATGAAGGGGAAGAATGGACAAGGGTTGAATGACCCTTCCTCAAAGGTTGTATTTTCATCTCAAGTTATATAGTGGGAGGTTCAACTAGCCTTTCCTCAAATTATATTTTCAAGGCCTACCCAGGAAAGGGACAAATAAAACTTATGAAACTATGTTATTCTCATCGAGCAATATTAGGTGGAAGTATCAGTCGAACCATACTATAGAAAAAAAATCACATAAGGGAAATCAATGGGAAGGGTAGACCGACCCTTTCTCAAATATGGCATTTTGATTTACCATGACCACAACGAAAGTTTTGAAATGTGTAATTTTAATATTACATGTGCAATTATGTCTAGTGTGATGTTGTAAGATGTACTATCCAACAAATGAAGAAATAAATAACTTTAATATTATGTAAAAGGAGTTATTCCACATGCATCATGTAGTAATATGTTTCTATTATCATTCATTATAAGGAGGTGGAAAATAATTTATCCCGCATGTAGTATGGGATGTGGTATTCCATACCTCTAACTATATAATAGAGGAGAAGGAGAACCGTTGGGTATATCTTGTGTATCAAAATATAAGTTGTGAACCATATGTGGAATGGAGCTCAAGTGTATGATTGGAGGTTTATGAAGAATAAGAAGACAATACATTCCCATGGGTGTTTCTCATTTAGTATTTTACCGTGTATATCTGGTGTATCATTTCTTTTCTCTTTTCTCTTGTTTCTTATTTTGATTATTGTTGCTTGTGTGGATAGAAGGTTATACTAGTAGATTCTTGCTTTGCATGTTAGCAAACATATTGTTGTATGTTTATGTGTATTCTCAAAATTCTAATATGGTATCAGAGCTAGTTAATATGCTCTACCTTCTTCAGTAACTTTTTGAAACATTCTTTTAGAAGCAACAGTTCTTCAATTTTATGAGACCATGGGACATAGAATAGACAATGAATGGGTGTACTATTAAGGCACTCCTTGCGTAAGTTCATTGGTTCGAAACTCTATGGGAGCTATCCTTGCAACAACAAAAAATAGTTCTTAAATTTTGTTTTTTTGGGGGGGGTCCATATCTAATATATTTTCCATTAGATCTATCAAACCCCTGTGGTTATTATTTAGATCAAGGTATTTTCTACATGTTTGAGAATGTTTTTCAAACGTTGGCCCTCATCGTTTAATTTTCAAATACAATCAAGTTTTCCTTGATTTTTTTGAATATTTGAGTTGAAATCCATTGCATTATGTCATGATTAAAATAATCAATAATAATAGATAATTACTAAACATAAGAACCAAGAGTTGCGACTCTTCAAATAGGTATACCTAATCTATATTTAAAGCGGGCTTACCATTGTATTTTATCATCCATTTAATATTATAATTATACATTCTTATTCAGACGATGGAACATCTTCCTCCTTAACCCGGATATGGGCTACCTCATTACACTCGGATACGGTGTAACATTGGTATCAAAGTGTTCTCGCTCCTCGAATGAGTTCGGATTCGACTCCTCATTCCACTCTTTCTACATCTTCCATTTCCTCTCCTTGACAGCTGCACTTTCATGCACTCTCCCATCATCGTCATCACCCATCACTCCCTCACACTTCGTTCTTCATTTCTCTCCACCGTGAACACTCACTCCCAATAACTCCTCTCACTCATTCCACCATGGCACTCTACATACTCCCTTCACATCGTTGATCACTGTCTTCCCTCCATCTCCCCTCTACTCCTCCCTCCTTCTCCCATGAGCCCCGCGCTCTCTCTTCGCCTGAGTTTCCCTCCTTTCCTACCTCCCCGCGTCTATTTCTTCCCTCATGCGCTCCATATTTCATATATATCCCCTTGCTGACCTGCATTCCCTCACCCATCCGCATTATGCTCCTCCCATGCTCTCTATTACCTTCCCTCGCCTCCCCTTGTTGTGCCCTTATCCTCCACATGCCCTCCCTTAGATCTCTAGTCAATCACTCATCCTCCTCTCTTCAACACCCTCCATGACTTCCCTTCACACTACACCCTCATGTTTCAGCATTTTCCCCTTCCTCAACACCATAGGCTACTCCCACATCTCCGCTTACCTCCTTACATCTCTGCCCGACCAATTGGTATCCACTGCCCCCACTGCGGCTCCTCCACATAGCCCTCCCTCCATGTGTCCTTCAAATGCCTAACCCCTTCCATCTTCCATGCCATCATCCAATCATTACATCTCCACCACTAAACCCTAATTCCATGCTCAACCAAAAAATATTAATAATATTATAATATTGCATTATAATATTTCAAATTTCAAATATTAATAAATAATTATTATTATTATTTTAATGTTGTTAAAAATAATAATATTATTAAAAAAAATATTATTGTTAAATATAATATTACCCTTCTTACCACTAAATCCAAAAAGTCTTTTGTACAACATCCATGGCAGCTTATACTGAAGCATTCATGAATCTCCTTGAGAAAATCCTTAAGTACATAGATGAAATAAAAATATATATTGACAAAACATTTGAAGGAAATGAAGGTGGATGTGAAAACAGTGTAGAACAATTCACTCAAGCTGATGTAAAAGTTGAAGATACAGTATACCATTATGTCATCCCAATGAGAGTAATGGCATCAATCAAGATAATATGCAAGACAAAGCTATAGTGTACCCTAGTAATGAAGAAATTGACAACGAAATAATTAACAAGGAGAAAGATGATCCTGGCCAAGATTGTGATAAGAGACAAGTCGATATTGCTAACAATAAAGATTATCAATGCATCGACAATAATGTCACAATAAACGCATGAAGGATAAATGTCATCACAAGGACTACTATAAAGAACATCAATGAAAACAACTATAATATCTATCAGACACAAGATAAGACCGGTGTTCTTATGAGATTTATAAGCACAATGATTCTGTTCAAGAGAATTGACACATAATATGTTGGGAATGACAACACGAAAATAGTTAATGTCGTCATGTCTGTTGAGTATGTTCAGTTGACGACAAAACTAGTTAAAATAAACAGTCACACAAGTGGCAAAATTGTAAACAAAACTTCACCAACTCCATACTTACTACAATTTCCAAGACAAAAGAATCAAAATGAAGCAATGGTTGTAATCAAAATCGCATGTCTCAAGTCATCAATTCGACACAAAGCCAGAATAAAAAGACGACATGAACAAACTCAACTTTGAGGACAAAGATTTCCTAAGGGGAACGCAATGTCATGAATAAAATAATCAATAATAATAAACATAAAAACCAAGAGTTGTGACTCTTCAAATAGGTGTTCCTAAGCTATATTTAAAGTGGGATTACCATTGTATTTTATCATCCATTCAATATTATAATTATACATTCTTATTCAGAAGATGGAACATCTTAATCCTTAACCCGAATACGGGCTACCTCATTACACTCGGATACAGTGTAACACATTATAATCTAACATCAAGGATATATCTCACTAATTGTAGATATGGATGTTTTCATGTTTCTAGATCGTATTTTTGTAGGTTTATGTCCAGGCTTTGGCCTTCATGAGTCTGTAGTTTCAGGGCCTTAACAGGAAGGTAAGTGGGCGGAATATGTACAATGCACGTATGTATGATACCTTCCTTCACATAATGCACAAACCCCAGCAATCAACCTTGACATAAGGAAGTACACCTAGTTTTGAGCAAATTTCCTGCTACAAAGTGATTTCTTTTCATTGTTTTATACAGGGGTTATAGATCTGTCAGTAGATACTATAGGGCTTCGTTTTGCTGAGAAAAAATTTGTTTTATTCACCATCCTTGTGGATCTTAAATTTTGTCTTGTTGCATTAGGGTTTAGTTTCTTAATTCACCATTATGAGTTTTGAAGTAGCTGATGCTACTGAATTAGTTGGTACTAGCAATATATCATGGAAAAGAAAGATCATTGGCATTCTCAGGAGTAAGAATATATGACACTTAGTAAAAGGTGAAAAAAAGAAACCTATTGATGTCAAAGACCTAGATACATGAAAATATTGATGTAATTAAGCAAGAGGACTCATTGGAAAAACTATTTTGGATCATTTATATATAGGTACATCTTGAGACTGAGGATATCCCAATTGAGGTATGAAGTATTTTAGACTCTTTATTTGATAAAAAAATTATTTTTCTACTTATTGTATTGAAAAGAAAATCTATGAGTTAGACCCTAAACATTTTGATATAATAGAGTATTTTCTTGTTGAAATTAGAAATAATGAAAACTTAAATAATTGTGGTAGCGATTACAAAAAAAAATGATAATACTCTTACTATTCTTGTAGAACAAAATTTACCTTCATGTTTTGATATGTTCATCCAAACTAGGAATAGAGCCATTGAAATGTCTGAAGGTACTATGAAACCAACTTTTGAATATTTTTGTGAAGGTTTGATATGTGAGCAAGATAGATTAATTTCTTATAGTCAATTGTCTAATAGTAAAGCTCTAGTGGCACATAGTTAAAAGAATCCTAATAGAGTTTCTAATAAAAACCCTAAATCACATACTAAAGGATCAATTCCTCACTCTTTTAATGATGTGATGCTTCTAATATGGCATCTAATGAAAAGAAACTCTATAATCCTTGTAAGTATTTTGGAAAACAACCACCCTAAAACTATTTTCTTTAAACGAAGATGTTAACTTGCTAAAGCCAAGAATAATTCGTTTGAAGAACAACAGGTAGTCGTGTGTACCTATTTTATTCAACCCACTGAATGTTCTTCTAATATGGAATGGATAATGGGTTTTGGTGCTTCTAATCATATGACTGATACAAGTTCTTTATTTACATCTCATGAGACTAAAAGGCACACATCACAAAAAGTATCTATTAGTGATGGTAAATATCTTCCAGTAGTAGGATCTAGTGATGTTAATGTCCCTAACAGTACTTTGGAAGATGTGTTTTATGTTCAAGGAATTCTCATCAACTTACTTTCTATTTATCGTGCATGTGAAAGGTTATAAGTTTAAATCTTGTCCTAATAAATATGTGTTAAAATGTATCAAACATTACTTCAAAATTGTTTCTTCAAGTCCTATTGATCATGATGTTGGTTTATATAAGTTTACTAGTTTTAATTCATTTAAAAAACAACCTTTCTATTCCTATGTTACTCACATTGATGAACAAAATAAATAATGGAATGAAAGAATATATCACTTGAGTTATGGTAAAATGCAAATAATGTCTAACATGGTACTTGGCTTACCTTCAATGTCTTCCACTAAAGGTGTTTGCGAAGGTTGTGTTCTTAATAAACATCACAAGGAAATGTTTGATAAAGGTAAACCATGGCATGTTAAAGAACCATTGCAGCTAATTCATGGTGATATTTGTGGTCCTCTTGAAACTCCTCCATTGTCTCATGCAGTATATTTTCTTACTTTTATTGAAGGTTATAGTCACAAATCTTGGGTTTACTTTTCTAAACATAAAAGTGAAACCTTCGGTATATCTCAAGATTTTAAATTCATGGTTGAAAAGGAATTCGATAAAAGTATTAACACTTTGAGAACTAATAATGAGGGGGAATTCATTAAAAATGAATTTAATGCATATTTATCTAATCATGGAATTCGACATCAAAAAATTGTTAATTATACACTTGAACAAAATAGGGTAGTTGAAATAAAAAATACGACTTTGGTTGAAATGGCTAGATTTATGTTTTATTCCAAAGGATTACATGATTTTTTGGGGCCAAATATATTTGTTGTGCTAACTATACTTTGAATAGAGTCCCTACTAAATCGATTGTCTAGGTTACTCTAAAAGATAAATGGCATGGAAGAAAACCCGATATTAGAAACTTTAAGATATTTGGAAGTAAATGTTGGGCACGTTTTCCAATTGAAAAAAATTTAAAAGTTAGTTTACCCGAGTCTCATAAATGTGTTTTCATTGGTTATTATGAGGATTCCAAAGCGTATATATTGTTTGATCTAGCTACCAATGTGTTATCATATGACGAGATTTCCATTTTAGTGAAAACTCTCCTCCTCTTAAGCCTATTGAACCACATGTTACCTTGAATTTCCCTTCATCTTCTATTGATCCTTTGCATATTACCCCTTCCTCTAATTTTGTGCCTATCATTAATCCTTGTTAACCTTGTTCTTCAAGTGATACACATGAATGTTCCAAAGATACTTGTTTGGTTCCTACCACTACTCTTCCTGTTTGGGACAAAAAAACTCTTGAATCCGCAGGTTCTAAGATTGGTATTCATTTTGACATCTGTCAAACTAGATCTGAACTTTCTCTTATTACTAAAGTAAATGCTACAAATAATCCCTACACCTATGCTCAAGTTAACGATAAACCTGAATGGGAGAAAGTCATGACTACTGAGTATAGCTTGTTAACTGAAAACAAGTCATGCACCCTTGTACCTCTTCCTCTTGGAAAGAAATTAGTTGGATGTAAGTGGATATATACAAAATAAAATTTATTGTGGATGAACACATTGAAAAACATAAATCTTGGTTAGTAGCAACAGGTTTATCTCAACAAGAAGGTATTGATTATATTGAAAATTTTGGTCCAGTTGCTAAAATGAACATAATAAGAACTTTTATTTATCTTAATGCGTCTTATCAATGGGAAATACCAAATGGATGTCAAGAGTGTGTTTTTGAATTGTGATATTTGTGAAGAAATTTATATGCAACAACCACCTAGTTTTATTACTATTGAAACTTCAAGTTTGGTATTTATATTAAACAAGTCTTTATATGATCTTAAATAGACACCTAGAGCTTGTTATGAGAAAATTGATACGTATTTCTTGAATTGGTTTTAAGCAGTGTATATATGATCCAAATATGTATGTTAATAAGTTAGATGATGATGATTTCCACATTATGTTACTTTGTGTGGGTGATCTTATCCTTACTATCATCCAACGTACATTTATACAGGAAATCAAGAATAATCTTAAGAATGCATTTCAAATGACCGAGTTAGGCCTATTGTATTATCTTTTGGGTCTACATATTTGGAATATGTGTGAGGACCTATACCTACAACTTATTTTATTCACCAATAATTGTAGTAATAATAGAAATCTTATGAGACCCATAATTATTAACTCATCAAACACGTGCCTAAACATAAGAAAACAATTAAATACTTGAAAAATTCATATTCACATACCCATTTTTAGAAGGTTGTAAACGACCCTCCCTTGATGATTCTTTGTCTCGAAGCTTGCTCCAAGTCTTCTTTCCAAATATATAATGAGCTTATTGGTTTACCACCCTACTAACTCCCAATGGGTACTCCTCTTCCCCAAGAACCCTCGAGCTGCATAAGTTTATATGAAAGAGTATAACTAGCATGTAGATTGTGCAAATCCTTTAGAACATGTGGGATCCCCACTCCCAAGTACAACACAAATCTTCAGACCAAACTCAACACTAGCTCACCATTAAAATTCTCAATATTAGAACAACCATATCCTAAGGATGCAAAAGGGTGCCTCTCAAGCCCAATCCTCCATCCTTTTATAGCCTTTGAGGTTCATGTATCTTGCCATCCTCGTGCAAAAAAGATAATTATTTTTTTACTAATTTCCTATTATTCATCCACCCATGTGTCACCCACATGCACAAATAATTCTTCTTATAAAATTCAAAAAACAAATTATGCATCACCTTCCAACCTCTTTTCATATTTTTACTCTTAGATGTTCCCTATATCAATTTTAAATTTCCTCATGGAGTGGGTGCACATGAACTGCTATTTTCTATTTTTAATAAATATCATTTTTCCTTCCATTTCACTCACACCCCTTTCTAAATGCATTTCCATTTTCAATTATAAATGTGAATTATATTCCCCTTTTCACGAAAAATATGCATAAGCTTATATACCAAGTGTGTGATGCCCATACATGCCCTTCAAGTATATATTATTATTTTTCTTTAATGGTGGGGATGGTCATGTCATGGTTAGGACATAAAACTAACCCAACTTATTTATTGGTGGAAAGATACTAATGGTCGCTAAGGAATAACGATCAACACTTTATTGGGATCCTAGTAGATCCTCATGAGTGATTGAATCTATGGCTTCCCCTCACGAAAACATGTAAGCTCTGGGAAAAAACATAGAATTTGTTTTTCAATCCATTATATGGGATGAGTGCTAGTAAGTATGAATAGGAAACATAGTCCTCTTCCTCCTCAATGGTACTCATATCACAACTCTTCATACAACCCTTTCCCATTTGTAAGCTTATTTGGAAATTGTTTCCCTGGCTTTGCATGCCTCTAGAGATAAACACATCAAATAGTTCTATACAATAATCATAAACAAAAATCATAATTATAAACAATATTATATATATGGCAATCATCCACATCTCGATCCCATCCTAGGTCTCCATATATTGATTTGATATGGAATCAATATGTACCTATGATTCATTTTGTCATACTTGACAAACCATCAATAATACTAAAAATCATAACATAACATACTAAATATATTTTAATAATCATATGTTCTCTATCACAACACATCGTCATCATATGCAATCCATTTTATATTTCAAGAGCCATATTTCAATACATACATCAATTTACTCGTAGGCCATATAAATTAGCATCTCTCATAATCGAATACATTATATTCATGAGAAGATGCATGAGATAAACAAAAATGAAGCTACATTACCTCAAATTTTTTAAGTCATATACATTCACCACATTACATAGTAGCATACAATCATGTCATATGTACACCATGTCTCAATCAATAAGTTATATGCAATTACTTACAATTTCAATATCAGACATCTTTTCATATAAGATTGTCTCAAATGATTATGACTACTATAGGAGTTAGGTATAGATGGGGCATTACAATATGGCTAACGGTATCTTCCTCTCTTAGCCTAAGTTGCTATAGATTTACTTTCCCGGTTTCATATGAGTGAGTATAAGCCTTCCCCTATCCAGTTTTAGTTTGTTGTAAAATAAATTGTTGATTGTAATACTCCTCTTGTTGATGCTACATTGTATCATTGGATTATGGGGAGTTTAATATATTTGATACACAGTCGGTGTGACCTCTCTTTTGTAATCAACATGGTTTCTACATTTATGTAAGAGCCTCATGAAATTCATTGGAACGAATCAAATATAATTCTCATATATTTACAGGGGACAGTGCATTATGGTGTTTTCTGTTCTAGCGAGGCTGCAGTTTCACTTCTTAATTATCCAAATTGCAATTTCGCAAGGGATGCTTCAGATAGAAGGTCTATTGTACGATACATCTTTCAGCTTGATTAAGGTCTGATTTCATGGTCCAATAAGAAGTTGAGAAATATTTATCTTTCTTCTTGTGAATTGAAGTACATGGAAGCTAAGAAAGTATCTAAAGAAGCAATGTGGATCTGGCATGTTCTTATTTTTTAATGAAAATGGGTAATTTATATTTTTTTTAAAGGCTAAAAAATTCAGCAGAATGAAACAAAAATTAATCAATAAAAGTAAGGTTCTTTAATAGCATCATGAGAGGAAAAATTCTTAAGTACAGTCCTCCAAAAAGGATCTAACTTATAATTTTTTTTAAAAAAAACTTCCTGAACTGCTATAAATTCTTAAAAGGCTGAAAATTTTAGCAGACCGACCCAAAAATTCATCAATAAAATTTCAAAGGTTCTTCAATAGCATGATGCAGAGAGGAAAATTTCTTAAGCACAATCATCCAAAGAGGAGCTAACTTATAATAAAAAAACAAACTTCCTGGACTGTTATAAATTCTTACATACTGTCTAACAAGCAATAGAAAAAAAAAAGTTCATAAAATTAAACTAGATACTAGCATTGTTATTCGAAACATGGACTTCAAAGTCTTCTTCTTCATTTTCAGAAATTTTTTTCTAAAGCTTCATCTTTTGCATATTATTCATGACTGTGATCATCACAATCTATGTCATCTTTGTTAGTTTATTTAACATCTTCACAATCCTCATCCATAGTTTCTTTAACATCTTCACAATCCTCATCCAAAGTTTCATCATCATTTTCATCCTGAGAATATCTATAATCTTCCTTTGTTTCTTCATATCCATATTCTAATTTTCGTGGCTATCCTCTGCAGTGCTAATTCTCTCCTTTGCATTGGAGATGATTTGAATTGGCTGCTGAACTAAGAGTCCATCAACAAGTTTATCCTCTGAATTTTCATCAACCTTGGATTTATTCCTAGTAATGAGGTCCACATGCTTGGAAACAAACTTTGAAATCACTTTAACATGCTCGTCAAGGGCATGAACAACACCTTCAATTTCTATTAGAATGGAATCCATCCCAAAGTTGAATCGTTAAATCTAATGAGAGTTTTCTTCAATTTGGTCCAAATGACCATCCAAAACAAACGAATGAGCTATTAACTGGTGAACAACAACTATTAAACCTTCCATTTGATCCTTCAAAAATATCATATGGTGTCGAATTTCATGGATTCTAGCCTGAGCCTCAATTATTCTCTCCAATATTTCTTCTAGCTTCTTTCCAATGTCCACAGTGGTAATATAATTCCAAATCCTTTCAGAATTTCCAAAAGCAACACAAATGCGACCAGTAAAGTTTAAAAAGAAAAACTTCACAATGAAAATACCACCAATAAAATAATCAAAGTGCTCCATCCAATCTTGATAGGCCATTGGAGTGACAATACTCCTGCCAACCCAAGCAATCCTCTCAATGTTGTAATGACCACTGTAGAAACTAAACAAAGACTTTAAAGAGATCTTTTTCTAGTTCCAATTCAACCCTAGAAGAATAAGCTTTCCACCAAGCCAAAACAAAGACAAAGTGAACACACCTTGTCTATCATAAAATAAAACCAAAGGAAAACTATGCTCATTCCAAATAGAGAGCAACCCCAAAGCTTAATTTGATCCAACAAAGTCCCCCAAACACTAGTATCCCAAACTTGATAAACAAAACAAAGAAAAAACCTAGATGATTCAAATGGTAGATTACGTGGAATTGAGAATACTCGAAGATAAAAGCTAATCCAAGAATCCTATCTCCGCAAGTATGGAAGCAGGAATTGATATTCATTGAATCTCTCAACACCATTAAAGAAATTAAATCCACACAAGGTCCACAACCTCCAAAACGATGAACAGAGAGACAAAGGCCACTACAACTCACCGTGTTCTGCACCATAAATCCCTCTAAATGGGCCTTTAATTCCTAGGGAAAAGTCCCAAGATTACTAAAGCATCATACCCAACAAGGTTCAAGAACACGAACACCAACAAAATAAAATTTGTCCGAAAAATGCATCAAATGAAACATCTTTTCATACTTTTGCCAAATGATGCATGAAGGAACTTTAATCATGATATAATTTAATCAAATGCAAAGCAACTAAGGGATCCAACAAGATATAATTTGTCCCTCATTTTTCATAAAACCCTAACAAGATAATTTCCACACTTGATTCGCAATAATTTGATCAATAGCATTATGCTCTCTCTGAACATGGAAAAATTGAGCATTTAGAATTTGAAGAAGAAGACAAAGAATACACTTATGAATATGGTGCACTATTCGGTCCACAATCTCTTAGTGATGCCTAGATTAGGAAATGATAAGAAGAGAGTCTCCTATTATGACTAGCGATTGAGTTCCTAAATTGATAGATTCCTTCAATCCTAGATAAAGAGAATATGCTCAACTTGATTATTGGTGGTTATTCCTATACCACGTGTGAAATTTGAAATTATAGTTCCTCCAGGGTCAAAATTAACCCCCCCCCCCCACCTCCCCCTGCACCCAAATCTAGCATGTCCTTACAAAGCTTGGATTGGTTCAAAAATCACTACCGAAATGAGATGTGACAATCAGAGTGAAATTTATCTTGTGTACAATTCAGTGTATCACTCCAAGACTAAACACAATGACTTAGATACTCATTACATTTGGGATGTTTTTTGCAGATGGTGTTATTTGATAGAGTATTGTCCCATGGTAAAGCAAGTAGTTGATAGCTTCACGAAATCCATGACAGAATCAAAGTTTGTGTACCTTCGAAGTTTGTTGGGAATGCAGGAAGTTGTCATCAAGGGGGAATACTAATGTAATGCCATCTTCCTCCATGTATGTATTGTTCTCCCTAGTCATCACTAAGGGAGAGTGTCAGGATCTATAAGTTTAATATTACATGTGTAATGATTTCTAGTGTGATGTCATAAGATGTCTTATATAGTAAAGGAAGGCATAAATAACTCTAACCTTATGTAAAAGGTGTTATCCCACATGCATCATGGAGTAATATGCAAATATTACTATTTAATATATAAGGAAGTGGAAAATCATTTACCCCACATGTAGTATGGGATTGTTCCATACCTCTAATTATCACTAGTACATAATGAGAGATAAATGACCAAAAAACGATTAAAATTCGCATATAAACAACCTTTTTTTATTTGCTGACCAGTGGTAGCAAATTTCTAATATCTTATCACGTGCCCAAAAACTTAGTCATGTTTAGCTTAGTCATTAATTGGTTGTCTTGATTTATCATTCAATCATATATTTAGTTGTATGTTTGGTCATTAATTTAGTCATTAATTGTCACAATTAATGACCAAATACACAACTAAATGATAAATCAATCCAACCAATTAATGACTAGATTTTTGGTCGCGTTATAAGATACTAGAAATCAGCTACTAAAGTTTCCATTTAGTCGTTTATATGCAAATTTTAGTCGTTTTTTGTCACTTATCTCTCATTTTGGAGTAGTCATTTATCTCTTTTTAGTAGTTTCATATATAAATAGCTAATCTAATTGTTTTTAGTCATTTATTTGTATTCATTTTTTATCAATTTAAATGACAAGAAAATATAAACACTATTAATATCATGGATTATGGTTATAAAGAAAAGACCAAACATCGAACACAAGGCCTTCAGGTTAAGATTGTATGATTTGTTTTTTTAATAAAACCTAAGTCGTGTGTTTGAGTTTGTGTTCAAGATCGACGAACTTGAAGCTCGACAAAAATTCAGCAACGAAAAAATTTAGTGATAAAATTAGGCAAAAAAATCAACATTAAGTTCAAGAGATTATATATTTCAAAACTTTCAAAATCGTAACATATATTATGGGCTCTCATTAAACATATAGGATAAAAATGAAAATGGCATGCCAACATTAACATGTATTTCAAAAAGGTATCTTCAACCTATGAAATTAATGCAAATGTCGTTATTTTTACTTGGCCAATATGAGAAGGGTTGTAGGGAAAAGAGTGATTTTTCTCATTCAAATCTCACCTTCAAGCAATTATGTTGGAATTTGTAAAGGAGCTTGATTACAAATGTGGTTGTTAAGAGGAAAATATTGATGATATACTTTTCATCACTTCTCTAGTAGCCAAAGACATCTAAAGAAGTGTGGTATGTAAACTCATTTGACAGTTGACACATGAGATAGAAAAAGGGGTAGAAGACCTCATTATATGATAATGAAAAATCAAATTGCTTAGCAGATGATAGGGAACCTTGCATGGTCTAATGCCAAGGATTAATCCCAATTAAGATGCCAAATGGACATGTCAAATATGTGCATGGTGTGTTACATATACCAAGCCTAAAGAAGAATCCATGGTTAGTGAGTTATATTTCCCAACAATACTTCAAAATAAAATACAAGTATACAGTAACCACTATGTAGTGGTTGTAGAAGGCATTGGAATAGGTGGCCTCTGCAAATTTTACTTTGATAACAACAAGACAATAGGAATCAATGGATTATAGAAACTTTGAAAGTTAACTTTTGTATGTAAGGTATACACACCTTAGTTACCAAAGTTTCCACTTTTGAGGAAACTTACATTCAATTCAACAAGAGAATTGTGTGTGGAGTTTTCTTTTTTGGAAAGTGGCATAGGGATAATTTTGTCAAAGAAAGTGCAAGATGAGTAAGCATGCAATTATAATTGGTGTAGTGTGAATTTGTGGTCCCATGGGAATGCCATTATTGGTAGGTGAAAAGTACTTTATGACATTTATTAATGACTTTTAAATTTGAATTTAGGTGTGCTAACTCAAATGCAAGTTATATCTCTTTAAACAAACAAGGATTCTAAAACTATGTTTGAGAAACAAAATGGCACAAAACTTTATCAATATAAGAAAAGAACCCCTAGAACAATTCATATATAATAAATGAACTTGGCAGTGAGATGGCCATTACCACACACTCAAAGGGTCATTGATCATATGGATAAATGTTTTCAAAAAAAAGATAGACAATTGATGCAGAAGCATAGACTAAATTTAAAAGCTTATCATTGGTTGTTGCAAGTCAAAGTACATTCTTTACTAAAGAGAGTGAATTCTCTTAAATTTGTTTTATTGTATTTTAGATAAGATTGCATAAATTTGTTAAGGATCTCGAACGCTGAAAAATGTAACAGCTGTAGACTAATAAGGATTGTAGCAGAGATAGTAGGATCTAGATTGAATTAGACCCAGGTTTATTGGATCTAAGAAACTAAATAAAATTCTATTTAATGAAGTTGTAAACCTCGAGAGCGGGAGGCAGGGGATTAGCAGAGAGACAGACAGAGGGAAAATTGCAAAGATTCATTAAAGAAATAAAGCTTCTTTTTATTTATATTTCTTGAGCAAAGAAACCTTTGCATAAATTTGTTTACTGTGTATGATTCGGAAGAAGGTATTTGAATCAAACTACCCAGAAGGAATACGTTTTCCAGATTTGGAGACGTCTGGAACCCTTGCGTTTAAATTTGGTTGGCTGTGTGTAAACAAAATCAAAGAATTTATATCAAGCTACCCAGGAATGATCGATTGGCATATATTTGGAGATGCCCTTTGTAAATCCATGAGTTATTACAGGTCCTTTTGTATTTGCATTGAATTTACACTTGATCTATGAATCTGTAATTATATCCTATGTCGAAATTCGTTTTATACAGTTCAGTTAAACCAAATGCAAGTTATAGTTGATCCATAGTTCATGTATATTACGAAGAAGTTTTAAGTGTATGGTGAAATTTTAGAGTATTTTCCATAAAGGGGTTTATAATCATGTTTTATAAAACGTCCAAACTTGCTATACGTTTCATTTGAAGTTTTTGATTATATTTTTGTGGAACCACCAATTTTAGTGACAGTTTGCCAAGGTTAGATAAACCTAAAATTTTAGTTTCATTGTCACCCTTGCACCCATAGCAATGGAAATTCAAGGCCTTTTGTGTCATGAATTCATGTTAAGAAAACAAATGACACTTTTATTGGCACAACAAGTTTTTCTAGCATTGAATTGTCCTCCTTTGTTTGTGGGTGTAATACATTGTATCATGGATATAAGAGTTCCCCAGAACTAGCGTCCCTCTTCAAAGATTTTATTGTAATCCTCCATAGCACTAAAGCAAACTACAAAGAAACCCTTGGAGCACAACAAAATCATGTAGTTACTGGTCCATGTAGAGTAGATCCATTGTTGTAGATCTTTTTAGCAAGTCCAAAGCCCATTAAATATACATATAACTGCATCAAAATCAAGATAGAGGAAGATATTCTTTACCTGAAGATTCTTGACCTATAGAGATGGCATCTCATTCGATTTTTCAATCATATACGGACTGGGAAATTCGGGAATCTGCACTAATTTGGGGGTATCCTCGTAGTGAGTAGTATCCTTATAATATTTGGAGGTGGAATAACCCCATGGTCCCACTACTCCACCATGCAAATGTGTTGATAAAACTATGGTCAGGTTCTAAGAGATCTTGTACTCCTTCAATAGAGATGACTCTTGCAATTGTTTACCCTCATGAATCAAACATTAAAAATTTGAGGGAATCCCAGGGCTTTGTTCCAAGATGAGATTTTTGGATGCTATTAGATCCCCTTCATATACCCAAACCAACATTGACTTGCCAAAGAGAGTTTTAACTGTAATATGGAATATGTCTAAGGCATAACCCATTGCTATACTAGAAATCAGCCTTAGGAAGAAAAAAAGTATTTTCTTATTCTGAACCCTCATAGATCTAACATCTTTAGCCTAAGAAAGAAAAATAAAGAAAGGGATACGCCTAAAAATGAATATGTGTACATGTTTTTGCCAAATAACTTGAATCTAATCAGATCTACCCAGATCTAGTACTTCAAAAGAAAAATGAAATACATTATGCCTAAGACTCACCATTAGCAAAGGGAAAAGACCCTAGTATTCCGCGACACACTTCATCAAATCTTTCCACCAAAATAAAACGAGAATTCAAATGTTTGTTGTTTGAGGTTTTAAAATTAGAGAAAAATTAAAACAATTTCAAAGGGATGGTGCTAAGATAATTTTAGCGTTGTTGAATTTCTAGCAAATAACATTGAATATTTGAGATGCATATATTTTGATAATAATAATAATAATAAGAGAATAGTGTTGCTAAAGATGGAAAAAATATCGTAAAATGTTTGTCCTTTCTAGAATGCAACACGAAATTAGTAGTGAAAAGTGGTTGAGAAAAAGTGGTGAAACTGATCTTGGAGGAGATGCGGGGTGATCCCCACAAGCTATGAGGTGGATTTTTCCAACATATGACCAAAATTCAGGACCCAAGCAAGCACAGTTTATCTTCCCAACAAATGAACAAAACTGTTGACACTCGCTCGATTTCATAATTCATTGCCACTGGCATTAAACTTAAGGATACATTAGCAACCAAATTTTAAAAAATTCAAATATATCTCTGTTGACTATAGAAAATTAACATTAATATATGTGCTATAAAATTTAATTTTTTTAATTTATAAGCGTGTTTAGATTGAGTTATGTTTGAGTGACATTGTATAAAGGGAGGGGTTAGAAATTATTTTTGGATGTAAAGTTGCATTGGATATTTTTTCATCCTTCAAAAGGAATTCATTGTATTTTTCACTCATGTTTGTTGAGGGGGTTGTGAATCTTGAAGGAACAAAACACATAAAAATTCTCTACAATAATAATATTGTCCATAATGTTTTCGAAATGTTTCTCTCTCCCCCCATTAGAGTAACGAGGTGGCACATTTGTTATAATTATGTATTCACTCGTTAGGTTCTCTTCTTCGTTAGGTGCATGTGTAATTGGGAGACACCTTGTTTGGATTGTTGAAAATGTGTTGGAGATTGGTCTAAACTCTATATAAAACATTAGTAACCAATAAAGGTGGTCAAATTACATTGCCACCTTATTAACTTTGGCCCATATTACATACAATGAAATTTGTAGAAATTTTTTTGTTAATCAATGCAGTTTTTATATGATACATAAAATTTTGACTCTAAACACAGATTATGGTATGTAGTGTTGAAATCCATAACTAAAGATATTGTTTCATAAATAATGATCAATTTCTCTTGAAAACATGGATAGTGAGATGTGACCACAAAAAGTAGTTCAATCTTAGATTTTTGGGGGTGTTTGACAAAACCAAAAAGGTGTTTCAAGCTTGAGATGAAGGGTTGTTTAATAAAGAAATATTGTTATCGATGATTATCAAGGAATACCAAATGGTAATGATCATTCAATAATAGATTGAACTAGAAATGTTCCCCGAGATATATCACACAAAATTAAGTATAAATTGGTTGTTACACATTCCAAACACTCCAACCTACAAAGGATCCTAATAATAATTATAACAAGAGCTAGGATGATGAGAAGATCTTGAGTATTGAGTCCCCTCCATTTTTTCCCATATGATCTCCTTGAAGTAATACATTTTCCTAATAGAAATTGACAGGCCTCAACAATTTCCAAAGATCAAACGATCCATTCATCAAAAAGTGTGAGGGATTGAGTGTGAACACTAATGATTATCATACCCCCTAACTCGAACTGTCCAACCAATTCCCTAATTAACTCATTGGAATCCTCTCATACATTAAATGAATCCCATGTAAATGTGCAAAATTTAGTATCACATGTAATGCTCAAAATCCATTTAGATGAAATTGGGCCAAGAGGTGATTCCAAAAACATTTGTCTACCCCATTTAGACTAGCGTTTCATGTAGCCCCTTCTCTTTCTCATTATTGTCAACACGTCTAAGCCTCCAAACCTTTCAATAAATCCATATTAGATGGATTTTACCACTGTCAATCTTTTGATTCCCACGTACATTATTTTTTCTTCTCCATTCCCTACTATGAAACTTTAAGATAGAAGCATTTAACAAACTCCCATAAGTATGCAATGTGAACACCTAGTACATGGTATTTCTACATATTAATCCAACAATTGAACTCGAGATGATGGAATGAAGGCTGGAAACATGTAGGATTCGCGGTTGCATGAAAGGAGACTAGACACTAGACACATCATCAATTTGGTGTCTTGCTCGGACGTCATCGTGATCAATAGAACTAAATTCATGTGTATATATTTAGACCCTCTTGTCAAAATAAGCAATATTAATTTCCATTACCTAGTTGTGACACATGAGGAGGTTTACAATTTACTAAATTTTAACAATGCAAATGGATTCAAAGACCCCCCGACGAGTCTCAATGTTAAGATTTAGTAAATTTTAACAATTCATTGTCAAAATTATAATTTTCCATTGCCGAATGGCATAAATAACATCACTTGTGTCTCTGAATCCATATACAATGTTACAATTTACTAAATGTAAACATTGCAGGTAGATTCAGAGACCCCCTATAAAGGAGTCTCTTAATCCAAAGTGGTCTTTGAATCCATCTGCAGTGTCAAAATTGAGTAAATTGTAACAAGCCATTGTCAAAATTTTCCATTGTTGAGCGACACAATTAACATCACTTGGGTCTCCAAATCCATCTATAATATTACAATTTTGTTTAATTTTAGCGCTGCATATGGATTCAGAGACCCCTTTATGAATCCATCCGCAGTGTTAAAATTAAGTAAATTGTCAAAATTGTAATTTTCCATTGTCGAGGTGACACAACTAAAAATCACTAACATAAATGACTAATTCATATTCTTAGTCCTTGTTAGCTAATCATATTTGTATATTTGTGACTAAATCAGTTGTTTACGTTAGTCATTTTTATTTTATTCACTTGTTATATAGTCGTATATTTTATCTCGTGACTAAATTAGTCATTTTTAGTTGGCTCACTTGAAATTGCTCAAATTTGGTCATTTATCCATTGAAAAAATTGTGGTTACTAGCTTTTTTTATCTCCTTGTAACTTATCTCTCATTTTGTACTAGTGTATATAATAGAGGTGAAGGAGAGTCTTTGGGATATATCTTGTGTATTGTACTGTAAAGCTATGAAACATATCTAGAGTGGAGCTCAAGTGTAAGATTGGATATTTCTGAAGAATAAGAAGACAATACTTTCCTATGGATGTTTCCCCATTTGGGATTTTGCCACATATATATGGTGTATCATTTCTTTTCTCTTGTTTCTAGTTCCTTACTTTGATTATTGTTGCTTGTATGGATAGAAGGCTAGACTAGTAGGTTATTGCTTTGCATGTTTATGCATATTTCAAATATTCTAACAAAAGGGTCAACATAACCTTTTTCAAAAAGGGTATTCACATCATAGTTTACTTAGTGGAAGGGTTAATTGATATTTGTTCAAGCATATTTTTTGCATAATTTTTCCATTTGGGAAGGGTCAGTCAACTCTTCCTCTAAAAAACCATTCTCATGAAGGGGGATAGAGATGAAGGCCATCCAACCCTTCCTCAAATATGGTATTAATGTTCATATTTATCCAATGAAAGGGTCAATTAACCTTTCCTCAAGCAAATACTTTTCTTAAAGGGGATCCCAAGGAAGGGATGATTACCACTTATTGGACTGTGTTATTTTCATTGAGGGGTATCAAGTGAAAGGCTTGAATCACTCGTCCTCTAGAATATTTTTTTCATAATATAAATCCATGGGAAGGAATTCTCAACTGATCCTCTAGAAAAAAAATCGCATAATGGATATCCATTGTAAGAGTCGATAGACCTATCCTCTTGAAAATATTTCTTATAGGGAGTATCCATGGGAAGGGTTATCTAAACCAGGCTTTAGAAAGAAAGAAAAAACACATAAGAGAAATCCATGGGAAGGGTTGATTGATCCACCCTCTAAACATATATTGCATAAGATAAATCCATCAAAATGGTTTGCAAACCCTTCCTCTAGTATACAAATTTCATGGGGTTGGATAACAGAGAAGGGTCTCTTTACCTTTCCTCAATGATTGTATTATAGTTGTGAGGTATCCAATGGAAGGGTCGCTTGACCCTTCTTCAAGAATAGTATTGTCATTGTGAGGAAGTATCAATAATTAATTACAACTTCATGTTCCACTTCTTTTTGTATATTCCTTCTACCAATCTTCTTAGGAATTCCCTCTATCATTCATTTGCCTTTTATAATTTTGTTTAGAAATTTCCATTCTTATTTATTTTTCGTGTGCTTTTCATCTTCAACAATTTCCTCTATTATTCTTATTTAAAAATTTTCTTTTTTATTTTCAATAGTAACTCATTATTTTGCTTCCTTCTGTTTTTTCCCTCCCAATACTCTAAGCAATATCCTCTCTCATTCATTTCACTTTTTCATTCATGTATAATAATTTCCTCTCTTATTATGTTTTCCTCTGCTTTTTTTTTAGCAATTTGCTCTCTTATTCTTGTTTTGAAATTTTCTCTTTTATTCTTAATGGGAACCTAATTTTTGTCCACTTCATTTTGTCTTTTTCCTCTCTCACTCTTCTTATGAATTTCCTTTCTCGTTCTTTTTTTTATTTTTCCATTCATGTTTTATTAATTTCCTCTCCTCTTCATTTTTCCTCTTCTTTTGTTTTTTAGCAATTTCTTCTCTTATTCATGTTTAGAAATTGCCTCTACTCTTAATAAAAATTTCTTACTCCACTTATTTTTTTGTCATTTTTGTCTTCCAATCTTTCTTAACATATTATTGTCTCTTTCATCTATCCTTTTCCATTCATGTTTAGGACTTTCCTCTTTCTTTAATATTTACCAATTTTCTCTTCCATTATTGACAACAATTTCCTATTCAACCCATTTTTCTTCTACCATTCCTTACTAGCAATTTCCTTACATTCACTTTTATTATTTATTATTTTTATCAATTTACTCTTCCATTCCTTTTTTCTCCCATTATCATCTTCCCTTCTATTAAAATGAGGCATCTCTCCCATGATGAATTGTTTTCATTTTTTCATTGAAGGATAGATCAATGGTTTTCATCAAAGGATAGATCAAAGGAGATTGATTTCAAATTTGGTAGCCCACTGGTGAAATATGGATATGGATGCAGATCTATGGGTAATTGTGATGGTAATGCAAATAGATGTAATTTTTCAAGCTCGATTTTTTACTCAGTTCACCTCCTCTACAAACCATTATAACATTTGGTGGTTCCCTTCATTAATTTCTACTTTAGTATCAATTCTTACATTTATGTATATATCAAAGGTTATTGTCTTAAGTCATCAACCAGTGTATGTTTCATATAGTGGAATGATTTTCTCTGCTACTTTTGTAATTGTATCTCTTCTTCTCTCTTTTTATTTATGAATTGTGCTTTCTTAATTATCGTGATATATTGGAGTATAAGAGGTTTAATTTATAAGTCATGGGAAACACCCTATGTGTTGTAGAGGAAAGTTTCCTATGGCTAGGGTTTAAGAGGCCATCAACGTACTGGGTTTGAAAGAGAGATGCATATGGTTCTGTAAGTATATATATAAGTAAGTTTCAGAGATTGGAATGGTTCATACCTTAGCCAAACGAAGGTTGATCCAAGCAGCCCTTCAATCCTCCTCTTACTCCTCTTGCTCCAAGAGACCTGTAAAACGAATTATACCTTCCTCAAACCAAATAGACTATATGAAAGGAGATTGTATTCAATGAAACATGAAAACATAATCTGATAAATAACATCATATAATCATAATCAGAGATTCAATGTACAAGACACATTGATTTGGGAATAAGAAGGACATCACATCTTTATTAATCATGAAAACAAGTACAAATATACCTTCTCTTCAAGTTGGGCACCTCACAAAGCCTTGATCTGGTTCTGCTGCTTCTCTTCTCCAAGGAACTCATCCTCCAAGCTCTACAACACAAGGAGAAAGCTTCTAGGGAAAACATGTGGGCAAAGAGAGTCCCAATTCCTCCAGCATAACAATGCAAAGATTCAAGTCTCCTCTCATGGACCTCCTTACCTCTATTTATGTGCTTTTGAAGAGATAGGGTTGAAGACAAACTAGTTACAACTGAAGGAGTCAGTTGCATAACCACCCAAACTACTTGAATTTCGAAAAAACGTCTTTTTTTGACATCTACAGGAAACACACACAGGTTTCAGAGACAACATTCGCATGTTTAGGGGGTACATGCGAGTTGCAGTAACAATATTCACGTATGACACATGGGTTGCAATGTAAATAGTCGCGTATTTAGGGAACACGCGAGTATTATATAGAACAAGTCGCATGTAAAAAGTGGAACATGCAGGTTTCCTTAAGGAAACTCATGTGTACATAAAAAATCTCATTTTTAGGGTACTTATAGGCATTTTCAAACTTTGGTGTCTTCTGGAAAGTTTTAGCATACTCAGATACCTTTCCAACGGTGTAGAGAAGAGGTAAAACGTTCACATAACTCTAGATATGGGTCCTCCAATATAGGTGTTTCTTCAGTGACTTTCATGAAGTGTCGTCATGGAAGTTTCGACATGCAACGGAATCATGGGAAAGTGGTCATAGTCAGGGACGTGTCATTTTGAGCTATAACAGATGCCCCCTAATGTATGAGGTTAGGGGGGAATATGATAGCCGAAATACAATATAAATGAATATGGAGAGAGCAAAGAATCTAAGATCAAAAGGCTCGAACAAAGGTACCTGAAAGAGAGATAAATTTCAGACAAAACTGATCTCTAGGACATACAAGTCCATATACAAACGATCGCCATAAAGATACAGGAAGATCCAACATATGTATAACTGATGAAACTATCATGGTCGCTTAATATGCAAAAAGGCGCCATATCAAATCTAAAGGAGTCATGGCCACAAATGAACAAGGTGGATCCATGCTCAACAATCGATCATAGCCACAAAAATACAAGGTGGATCTATGTCTCAGCAAAATGTCATATGAAGTGTAACAAGGTCTTGCGCAACTCAGGCAATAACAAAAGATGATAATGCTACTATCGGCCCAAGCTCTTCAATCCAAACCACCCAAAAAGCTATGAATCATAACCATGCGAATAAAGGAGCTGAGGTCGAACATGGAGGAAACCGTTTAATTACCGGTCAATGATGAGAACAGTTAACAAACGCTAGGGAAGCCACCATTAATGAAAATGGTCCCCAAGGTAACTAGTATGTTCTAACAAGTGTGAATACCAGTACTTGAAGTTGAACACTTGAAGAATCCATTGAGTAGAAGACATTAAGGTATTCCCACTACCCAATAGCGAGAAAAATTGCCACTGATGACTGTAATCCCCAAGGTACTGTCACAAAACTCTAAATATCATTCCAAGAGCAATATGTGTTGCAGTCGATAGGAAGAGATCCGTTGGAAGGAAGGAATTAAGGCATCCTACATCATCCAACACGAGGTAAGTCAAAGACTAATTGGATCCGGAATTGGTACATAATTTCATGACAAGGACCGCCGAAGACATGATGTAATGAACTGATACTAGGGAATGGCTGACACAAAAGGACAATGCAACTGCAGAATGTTTGACAAAGGTTTAATCCTTGAACAGTGAGCACGACACAAAAGTGACTTAGGAAACTTTTGACATAAAAAGACCAATGAGACAAATCTGCAATGTAGGAGACTTTGACAAATTCCCCATATAATTGGAAAAGGAGCCAACTGGAGGAGTAAGAAACTATGAATTGGGATAAGGTCAAAATACTAGGACCCAACTGTTGATAGGCTCAAAACGGGTGCTCTATTCAAGGAAACAAAACTTGCTTCCATGATGTAAAATACGTGTGAATGAACTTCCCTACCCTCTTTATTGTAAAGGTTTAATGAGTCCAAGAAAGAAAACTCGAGACCTTCTTCATTTTTGGAAAGCTCGAAGAAGAGACAGAAGAATGCTTGATAAAGCACTGATTCGTGGATTTTACGAGCCCAAATTACTGAATGATCGATGGCATTTTCATAGTTTAGAGAGTCTGAAAACTCCGGGGGGGACTTTTTTGTCCAATTTAGTCTCCTGATGCCGAAAAAGTATAAAACAAACCACATAAGAACTCTCTTAACTTTCGAAGAAGTAAGGCGCACCTTTTTCGTATTTATTCGGGTAGGTTCGAAAAAGGTTAAATTACCACCTACCCAACGCACCTTCAGAAGTGGAAGATAACCTAAGTTTAACGAGTGTGAAGGAATCCAAGATCACTTGGAAAGATCCATTTGATTATGAGAAATGGGGCTTACAATAGTAAACTCCATGCTTTGTTCTTTAGGTTTTAGCAAGCATGACAAAGACATAAAGTACACTCGGAATGTCTTTCATGTTTGGGTCTAGAGCACAAAAAAGAGAAAACTAAGTTGATACCGAGTGTTCCTTTTCCGTAAGTTTAGTCCCTTAGGTTTGGAAAAGTGATAAACCTATGCCTGAGAATACTCTTCTCAATTCCAAAGAAAAGAGAGTGCTCCTTTTTCGTAACTATTCCACATGGTTCGAAAAAGCAATAAACTACCACCAATGTGGATGCCCGTTCACTTATTCTTAACTAGTATGAATGAACAAGTTTACTCGGCAGTCAAGTCTATTTTGAGGAGTCAGACCTGGGCCTAAAGAAACTCCATATCTTTCACATGAAGTTTTAATGAGTTTGGAAGAGTCAACTCGCGACCTCCTTGTTGTTTTTATCGAGCTCAAAGGAGAGAAGAAAGAATGCTCAAAATGCAAGGAGACGAGTGTCAAAGGCAGGAGAAACTAGTTCCAAGCGAGAGGAACAAACCTATGAATAATGCAAGGAACATGAGCAAGATAAAGACGCTCAGGTAACGTCTCCTCAAGGTAAAAGGTGTGAAGTTTCAAAGGCAAGATGATACAAGGCTGAGCGATGATGAGAACAGAGATGAGGGCTTATATAACGAGCTAAAAACGTGGAAGCTGGCATCAGGATCATAAGCGTGAGCAGGGTCAATGAAAATGCAGTTACAACTTGAACAACAAGGCGAGGCCAGTAAACAGTTGTGAATCCAACTAAAAATCCTATCTCCAAGAAACAACGACATAATAATCACATTCAGAAGAAAAGATCTGATGCAGGTCACTTTGGAAGAAACACATGCAATTTTTCTATCTTCTACAAAAGGTGTAGACAAGGCAGAATCGACGAAAGAGGACTCTATAGTGCCAAGATCCGAGGGTTTATAATCAATCAAATCAACCTTAGAAGAAAAGAAAAAATCAACAAGGGAGATAGAGTCTGCAGGAACAAACTCAGTATCACAAGAGTTGAAAATTCATAAGAAAAACCAATCTCATCAGGATCACTGACTTGTTGTTTGAAGGGAGAGTCCAAAAACTCAAAAATACCAACATAAGAAGACCAATCCATGGAGAGGTCAGCCTTACTAAGAAAATCAGGGTTAGACTTAGTCACAACTGAACCAACATCCAAAAGAAGGTCAGACTGTATCAAAGACTCTAGGAAGACTTCATCCGAAGGAAGGAGATCATCCGATATAGGACACATGTCTAGACTTTCAAATGGATCGACAGAGTGGAGAGCTGTTGATGTATTTGTAACATCAGAATGTATTAACTTGTATATATTGTATTTCATTGGTCCTTGATTTTCCTATTGGGAGAATCACTTGTATTTATTTGTACCCCGATGTTCCTATCAGAAGAATTACTAAAAGTCATGAGGAAGTCCCCTCTGTTGTAAGTCAGGTCATTAGTACACTAGTTGTGGTTACTCAAGCCTACATAACTGAGTTAGGATTACTTGAGCCTACATAATAAAGTCAAATATTAAGTGAACAAAAGAATATAAATAGAGAGTGAGCCTCTCTATTTATTACAGTCACTCACACTCAGTTCTAGCGCATAACTGAGAGAGAGAAGAAGCTAGGACAAGAGAGAGAGAGACAACTGTTGTCGGGAGATAATCTTTGTATCTTTGGGTTTTACTTTTGGTGCTCATTTTATCTCTGAGCAAGTTGCGGGGTTTTCTCCTTTATGGTTTCCCTGAGGAAAATATTTGTGTTCATTGTCTATTGTGATTGATTGATGTGCTTGTTATTCTCTCATATAAGATCCTAAGATCATATAGCTTAAATGATAAAAATCTAAAAAGAGCAAGCTCCACGATCTGTATAGGATGACTCACCTCGTCAACTGCTGGGACCAAGTCCCAAGAAGGTAAGCATGAAAACAGAGGCTGCTTCTCAGTAGCAATTGAACGCAAAGGACATGAGGCCATATAACTAAACTGTGGTGGAGTAGTGTCTATAGAAACACTGGGAATCAATAAACGAAATACTTGGTCTCTAGTTGGGTCATGAGAGGGATCAAGAAAATCCAATTGATCGATAGTGACAATTTCTTCACCATGATTAAAGTACATCACATGAAATAATGGTGACACCACAGCTTGCATGGCATAGACATAATCATGTTCGAGGAGCATATTGAAGTCCAAGGGGTCTTTTATCACCATGAAGTCAACTAAGACGGTCTTCCCACCCAAAGTAATAGGTGTTTGAGCAAGAATTCCCAAGGCTATACTAATTCTTCTATCAAATGTCAGTAACTGACTAACAGTCGACACAAGGTTGGGAGCTCCCATGCCTCGCTAAGCACGAGTAGACAAGATACTAAATGAGGCTCCTTCAACAACAATACAATGAGCAATCATGTACTGTCCAACTTTGACCTTTATCTGGAAAGGTGCATCGAAAGGAAGGCGTGGCTCAACTAGGCTATCCCAATCAAAGGAAGCAATCCGAGAGCTTGGTGGGGGTTCATCCAAAGCGAGTTCAATGCCCCCTTGTTCAATAAGTTCTGAACTTGTAGTGAATAAAATGTGACTAGCAGACACTTCACTCTCCAAAGGAAGAGTGGGATTGATTGACAATGGAATCAATTCAACCGCTTCATGAAAGTCACTCTCCAAAGGGAGAGTGGGATTAACCAAAGATGACATTGGTTCAATCACATAAGGATCACTCTCTGAAAAAAGAGTTGGGTGAACCAAATAATGGGAAGGTTCGACCACTAGATCAACCAAAGGTTGAGTAGGTTGTTGAGAAGCTATAGATTGTTTAGGAGCAGGAAATTCTTGAGTCTTGGACCACACTCTTCACACCTCTGTGATAGCAGGGCACTCGTGAGTAAGATGATCTCCCTTAGGGAACTTAAGTTTACACTTTGAATGACTTGTTTTTATCAACGGTATCAACATGACTAGCCGTGGTTGACTATTTGCTCTCAACATGACCTATAGAGGCTGAGAATTTGCCCCCAGCATGACCATCAGAGGCTGGGTGACTGGGTCCAACCTGACTAAGAGAGGCTAGTTGCTGAGAGACTTTAGGATGTTCAAAAACGAGATGACCATGAAACCAAACTATTCATACCTCCACGACGGAAGGGCATTTATAAGTAAGGTGGTCTCCCTCACAAAGCTTACAAGGGAACTTGGGCTTGTGTTTTGAACAGTTAGTCTTTTCAATAGTGTCAACATGACTCGCAGTGGCTGACTATTTGTCCTCAACATGAACCACAGAGGTTGAGAGATTTCCCCCAGCATGACCTGTAGAGGCTGAGAGACTGGGTCCAACATGACCTGTAGAGATTGGATGGGAACCACCAGCATGAAAAGCAGAGGATGAATTGTTAGGATCAACATGCTTTGCAGCAGTTAAGTCTGTGGCCCCAGCATGACCTTCAAAGGTTGGGTGGATGGATCCTACGTGACCTGCAGAGGTTGAATGGGGAGGTTCAACTTGACATATAGAGGTTCAATGGGTTCCCTCAGCATGAACTGTAGAGGTTGAGTGAATGGATCCAACGTGACCTGGAAAGGTTGAAAGGATCCCACCAGCATGATCAACGGAGGCTGGATGGTGAAGATCAACTTGACTTGCAGAGGTTGAGCGTTTAGATCCAACATGACCTGCAAAGGTTGGAAAGTTTCCCCTAACATGAACTACAGAGGCTGCATGGTGAGGTTCAACTTGACCTACAGAGGTTGAACGGGTGCCCCCTTGCTTATTTGTCTTCTTCCTATTCTTCCTTCTTTTACTCCTTTTAGACTGTCGGTTACTAGTATCAGTACTTTCACCGCATGAGGTAGAAAGAGGAGGAGAAGCAGCTACAAGGGAAGGGGAAGCATTGTTTTGATTCCATTGATATAAGTAGCTTACTTAAGAAGCATCAGGAGCATTTAGGACAATTGGAGTGGGAAAAAACCACACCCATAGCCCTAGGGTGAAACTAGGTAGAATCAAGGTGGCCATTAAAGGAACACCAACATTCCCTGTGAGAGGAATAGCACAAGGAGTTCCCAGCATGGGGATCTCTTGGTTGGTGTTCAAAGGGGTGTTAGCCATAGCTTCAAATAAGGAGACAAAGTCTGAGGTCGACAGGCAACCAACAGTGCAAAGAACATACCACTAGAAAAATACCTAAGTATCAAACCAGGCAAACAGAGATGCCTTCCAGAAGAAAGTTGATAGATGGTTACTTGGCATCCCTGTAGATGTTCTTAGGCACAAGTGGAGGAATCACCCAACCGCCCTCCCACACCTTCTATCGGGGTTACCTTCCAAGCCCGTCCAAGGTAGACCAGAAATAGCCTTCGGTATACCTGTGTATGAACCTTAATGTCAGAGAGACTAAAGGCTACAACAACTATACTTAGAATCTAGGGGGACATTCGCAATCCTGATTCATACGCATGGGTAGGGTAGCAAAGCCTGAAACCATGTTAACACCAACACCGCACGGGGCCCAAGAGGTGGTATTGACAAAAGTCGCCAGATGCGTAAAAATCTTGATCTACGCTCAAGCAAGGAATCGGGGGGTTATCTCCTCAGTCTAGGTTCTCACGCGGCCTCGTGCTTAACTCCTATGTGAGAGGAACTTCCCAAATGCACTTAATATAGAGGAGGATTTACCTAGTGATTAGCCAACTACGTATGAAATCAAGTACTTGTGGACAGTTAAAACTATCGAGTCCATAAGTCTAGCCCAAGCTAGTTGGTGTAAGAGCCTAAAAAAGAAAACTTGCTAGTAATTTTTAATTATATCGCTCTTTTAATTGGTTGTTATTAGTTAGAGGCAATGGCGTGAAACTTGTATGGTGTTTTGACTCAAAGTTGAAACAAAATGACTAAGCAAAGAGAAATGAAATGCAAAAAACAAAAACTATTCTCTTTCTTTTTCAAATAGAAACTTGAAAGCCACAAAATAAATATTTATTTTTATTTTTTCAAAAATAATGATATGCAGTGCATTAAAGACAAAACCCTAATCTACATGCACATTAAACAACTATATGTTCTTTTTCTTTTATAAATGCAAAAGAAAACTACCTACAAACTAAAGTATGCAGATAACAAGAACAAATCAAAAGGAACTCTGCTATACAACTACCAAACAGACTCTAGTATGTCCTAAAGTCAGTATAAACCCAACTTGGAAGGAAGGCTTGCATAAGAGATAAGTCAACTACTTTGGCACGGTGAAGTTAACCAACAAAAGAAGAAGGAAACAAAGACCAATAAGATTCTAAAATCGAACAAAGACCACTAACAGAGGCTGATCACAAACATAAGCCAAAAATCAAACCAAGCAAAGTGGGGTGGGGGGGATGAGCAAAGAGAAAACCCTGATGCTACAAAAAGACTTACCACATAAATAAAGAACACCCAAAATAGATGACACTAACTCCCTGGAGTCATACACTTGCAGAGAACCCCAAAAGACCTACCAAACAGCCCACAACAGCACAAAAAGCCAAAAAAATGAGGAAAAAACATTGGTTTAGGGGCACACGCGCGTTTTCCTACTGACAGGTCACGTGTCATACATGGGTTGACAACATAGCAGGTCACGTGTACACACCGGACACATGACTGTTCAGTCTGCAACTCGCGTATGGGTCAGAAAAATCCCCAAAAAAGGTCAAAAACTGCCTTAGGAAGGCAGGGGAAGTGTACTATCGGACTTAGAAGGTGTTCCTAAGTGGCAAGAAGGACCTGAAACAATGTAAAATACTAGAAGAAATATAGAGAAACCCCAAACAGACAATGCACTCCCCAGCGGAGTTGCCAGTTCTGTTGTAGAAGAAAGTTTCTTATGGCTAGGGTTTAAGAGGCCATCAGCATACTGGGGTTGAAAGAAAGATGCATATGGTTCTGCAAGTGTATATAAGCAAGTTTCAGATATTGGAATGGTTCATACCTCAGCCAAATGAAGGTTGATCCAAGCAGCCCTTCAATCCTCCTCTTGCTCCTCTTGCTCCAAGAGACCCGCAAAACAAATTATACCTTCCTCAAACCAAATAGACTATATGAAAGGAGATTATATTCAATGAAACATGAAAACATAATCTGACAAATAACATCATATAATCATAATCATAGATTCAATATACAAGACACACTAATTTGGGAAGAAGAAGGACATCACATATTTATTAAGCATGAAAACAAGTACAAATATACCTTCTCTTCAAGTTGGGCACCTCACGAAACCTTGATTTGGTTCCGTTGCTTCTCTTCTCCAAGGAACTCAGCCTCCAAGCTCTGCAACACAAGGAGAAAGTTTCTAGGGCAAAGGTGTGGGCAAAGAGTGTCCCAATTCCTCCAGCATAACAATGCAAAGATTCAAGTCTCCTCTCATGGACCTCCCTAACTCTATTTATATGCCTCTGAAGAGATAGGGTTGAAGACAAAGTAGTTGCAACCGAAGGAGTCAGTTGCATAACCACCCAAACTACCCGAATTTTGAAAAAATGTATTTTTTGACATCTACAGGAAACACACGCGGGTTTCAGAGACAACAGTCGTGAGTTCAGGGAGCACACTCGGGTTTCAGTAACAATAGTCGTGTATGAAATGCAGGTTGCAATGTAAATAGTCGTGTATTTAGGAAACATGCGAGTATTATATAGAACAAGTCGTGTGTAAAAAGTGGAACATGCAGGTTTTCTTAAGGCAACTCGTGTGTACATCAAAAAATCTCATTTTTAGGGTACTTATAGGAATTTTCAGACTTTGGTGTCTTCTAGAAAGTTTTAGCTGACTCAGATACCTTTCCAACAGTACAAAGAAGAAATAAAACAGACTTACAGAACTCTAGATATGGGTCCTCCAATATAGGTGTTTTTTTAGTGACTTTCATAAGTGTCGTCATGGAAGTGTCGACATGCGACAGAATCATGAGAAAGTTGTCACAAGAAGAGACGTGTCATTTTAAGCTATAACACTATGATAGTGAATTTTAGACAAGTCATAATGAACCCAACATATAAGAAAAGTGACTATCATTGTTACTACCTCCTCTTTAGGTTGAATCCATTAGCCCGTGATATTCACATATTCCAACAGAACACTTGGAAGATGCACAAATTGTCAAAGAGGAGATGTAGTTGTAGCCTCCATTCACTCCATCACCATTTATCTAAATCTATACTCCCATGGGCCCTAGATTCTAAGTTGAGGGGATGGGAACCTACCTTTGGAGGCTAGAGAAAACCCCATCAAAATGTGAGTTTTTTCATTAGTCGTGCTCCCTTGAAAACCTTGTTTGAGACCTTGAATTTGTCAACGACATGGATTCAGTGAATCCCTCAAAAACACAAGGTAGATGCTAGAAGAGAAGGTTGGAAATTCTATAACCATGATAAAAAAAACTAGGGAGAAGGCAAAAAGTTGGTCGCACTACAAAACTAATCATTTTGCATGGAGGGCATGGGAACCCACCTTTGGAGGCTAGTTGAAACTGTGTTTATTTATAGCTCCCACCACCAGGTGCACTCCCTCGAAACAATTTACTGAGACCCTAAATCCTCCACCGATGGACCTTTGGTTAATCCCTCAAAATCATAGGGTAGAGGTCGGTAAGGAAGGTCGACAACTCTACAACCATGATCGCAGACTAGGAAGAAGGTAACAAGTTGACTGCATCGCAAAAACGAAGATTGGGGAAGTAGGATGCACTGTAAAAAATAGAGGTCTATGTTTTAGGAATGGGAACCCACCTTTGGATTCCAACAGATACCTCGTCTAGATGTGCCTCCCATTGTTGGTTGTGCTTCCTCAAAACCCTTGGTTGAGACCATGAACCCATCATCGATAGAGATTCAATGAAGACCGGGTAAGAAAGGAGGGAGAATGCAACAAGGTAGAGGCCAAAAAAAAGGTTCACAACTCTATAGACATGGTCCCAAAGGAGGGAGAATGCAACAAGTTGGTTGCACTACAAAAATGAAGATCATGGAAGTCATTGGCGCTGCGAAAATTAGCCTCAACCACATTTATGGATGGTTTGCAAGAGAAAGTCGGGGTCCATAAAGGTTGAAGGTAGAAACGTGGTGGCTAGGGTAAAACCCTAGCCACCATCCTATTTACATAAAGTAAAACATTTCAAATATTATTTTGAAGAGAAAGTTGTAACATCTATCATAATTATTTGTTTCTTATTTTTTGTTAGAAATTTTTAAATATATCTATTTTTTTGTTTAATCTCAATTATCAGATAAAATTTGTATATATGTTTTAGAAAATAAGTAAGTACAAATTTATAATAAAAAATGAAAAATACAAAAATAATAACCATTTTAAAGGGGATTAATGATTTAATCATTTGTGTCAATTCTACGACCACCTCATATGAAATAGTTTGGGTTTTAGCCTCCTAAAAATTGTAGTTACCTAATCATCTCGATCATCTTGCAAAAGAATTAGGTTATAAATACTTGTTAAAGAGATAAAATCTTAATTATAAGTTTATAAATGCCGAGTCGAATTATTTAAATTATTTATGAATTTTTTTTAAAAAGGTTTCCAAAACCTCTTTTGAACATAATTGTTTACCAAACTTCAATATTAGACACACCATAATTGATCATGATCATATATTACATAAATTTCTTACTTTCACTTACTTTAGCAAATTTACTTTTGATTTTTTCCTCATTTAATTTCCAACATTCAATTCAATATGGGATGGTATTTTTTAATTTTAATTTCTAGCATTTAATTCTATTTGGGATGGTATATTTTCATTTTAATTGAATTATCCATTAGATTTCATTAAATTATTTATATTGTAAGCCATCCATTTCCTTATTGAGGTTTTTATGTCACCCAAAACCTATTAATTATAATATTGTAGATTAGTATTGAATTTTTTTATTGTAAGATATATATTTTATCAAAATGGTATATGGTATGAATTCGACAATTTTTTAATATTTGATTTCAAATTTAGATCAGTTGTCGACATCATTTCAAATTGGAAACTAATCTATTAGGCTATTATATTATATTTAGACGTCATCTTAAATATTTATTAAAAGATACAATTTTATAAATGTTATTTTTCATTTTGATTGCATTTCTTCAAAAATGATATAAGTAGCAATGGGTGGCATAGTGAGATTATACATACACATACAAAAATCATACAAAAATAATATGTTTACGAATTTAAATTAATCTTGGATTTAGATAATATACATATTAAGAAAAAATTAAAAATATTGAAATCTAAATACACATTGTTGCAATTAGATATTGGCACTTTTCTAATTGAAATTCACATGTTTGGAATTAAAAATGACATTTTTTTAGTTAAAAATAACATTTTTTGAATAAAAAATTGCACATTTGGCAATAAAAATCACATTGTTCGAATCGAAAATTACATTTTTCGAATTAAAAAATGCACTTTTCGAATAAAAAAGTTGCACTTTTGGAATTGAAAATCGTACTTTTTTTGTTCAAAATTTTTTCGAAATTCGCACTTTGAAACTAATATTGTCACTTTTATAACCTAATTTTACACTTTACAAAAGCTTATATTGCCACTTTTAGAATCAAGATCCATAGTTTTTAAGTGAAAATTATCTTACTAATCCAAATTTAATGAAATCGGCATGTGTGTGTGTGTCTGTGATCTTAATGAAAGTTGTATGTGAATCAAAGATTGCAATGACAATAAAAACAATAAAGGCCGACCTATATAAGTTTTTATGTGAGTGGGAGGTCCAAGAGAGGGAGGGGGGTTTTATACCCTAGTCTTGTTATAGTACAAAATTGTCTCCTCTTGAGGAATGTTGGCATCCTTAAGTTTAATAAGGTGGATACATCCCATATGGGAAACATTGTTATACTAAGGCGGCTAATCGATCGATGGGATAATGTCAGGTAGGCCTTTAGGGTTAGTCTCAATATATGGTACCAGACCATGGAGAAGGACATGTAGTTCATCATTGGGTTGGATGCCTCTCACTTTTGGCCTCAGTGATGGCACATTACACCATTAATGGGAAACACCTTGGTTTCCTTCTATTATATTATGTAAATTCTTTAATGAAAATATCTAGATGTATTAGGAGGTTTGTCATTTTTTGTGACAATTTTGTTTGGCTCTGGATCACTATCAGTATGTGTTTCAAGGGAGAAGGGTCTTCCCTTTTGGTTCCTATCCTTTTTTTTAAATTGTTTGCGAGGCTTTTAGCCACTAGGCCAACATTCAACGAACTTCATCCTATGACGAGGATTGATATGCATATCCATATGTGGGCCAAGATGATGCCCAAGATGGGCTAGTCAAAACTCCCATGTAGGATCAAAGCAGAGGCACTATAGATGCTATAAAGTGAGGATGATGACATGTTGGATCTTGTACAATACCCATATGCAGGGTTAGACTTGCAATGATTTACTAAAATCATATTTACCCTAGATAAACTACCAAGTTCTAGAGGTAATATCAACATTGTGTCATGATTAATCTAGTTATAGTTTTTCATCTTATTTAATGTACATCTAATTTGGTGTATCATTTTGTTTGAATTGTTTAATTATTGTTTAAATTGTCTCACTATTATTGTCTGTTGTGTTGTATATATTGGGACATGTGTAGAGGATTCCCCCCCCCCCACAACGGGTCAAGGATAAGGTAGAGGTAAATTAGATGCCTCATAAATAGAGACCTAGCTTGCAACACAATCCATATTGTAGATTCCACCATGAGCTAGCAAATCAACTATGTGTATTGCTAGCATGACATGGAATGTGACCTAGAGCATCCCAAAACAAATAAGACCCAATGATTACTAGTATATAGGTGACCCTTTCATGTGACATGACTCTATTGATGTGTCATATTTTCAGTGTGCTGAGACTATTAGAGAGGAGGAAGGAAAAGAGGATTAGGTTGGCTCACCATTACCATCAACCTTCTTATTTAGATTCATCTTTTGAGGATGGTGATCCTCCCCCACATCTTCCTCCTCCTCCTCCATCAGTCAATCAACCAACCCCTCCTCCTCCTTTGTCAGTCAATCAACTAACCCCTCCTCCTCCTCCTCCTCCTCCTCCTCCTCTATAAGTTAGCTAACCACGCTTTCCTCCCTAATAGGATGACCAACCACCCTCTCCTCCTCATGGACTCAACCAACCACCATATTCTACTCCATTATCTAACCAACCCATGTCTCCTCCATGAGTCGATTAAACACCATATCCTCCATCATAGGTTGACTGACCACCCTCTCCTTCTCACCTACCTAACAAACCATAATTTCCTCCCCCACTGGATAATCGACCACCATCTCCTCCTTCTCCAATAGCTGACCCACCAACTATTACACAAATTGCACTCATCAATACTATAGGCGAGATGATCGGATTGGGTGGTATAAATTTTGGAAGGAGATGTATACAAATTGCTTCATTATGCATTTTTATCTTGTGGAGGTATTGATTCCTATACATATGGTGGTGGAGGTAATGTTTTTGAAAAAGTATCACAAGGGTTATCAATTATTCCTTTCCTTGCATATTTCAACGAAGGAAACAGTGTGAATAATGATTAGTAGACCAAGCACTAACAATCTAAATCCAAACTAAACAAATAAGAATGAAATAAAATATAATCAAGCACTAAAATTCCATAAAACAAAGAGAATGAGTTAGCTTCAACTATGTAGTATTGTCCAATGGAAAAGCGTGTGTACAAATGGTGTCACTTAGAAGAATGTAGCTTCAGTGGTAGCCAACACTCCCCCTTAGAGTTGGGTCCTTTTGAACTCTCTCAAATTGCTTGTTAACTAACTTGGAATGATGAGGAGAAACACTTACCACCTTGAGGATTAAGTCAAGGTAACTTTGTGATGCCAAATGATGGTAACAATGAGTGTGAAAGATGATCTCTCAAACTAATTTTTCAACGTAACCTTTCTCTAGATTTATCTTATTAAATGCATGTTAATGACTTCCTTTTATAGGCCAAATGGAGGTCTTCAAATATCTAGTTCTCTGTGTGAATCCTCCATCTCATGAAGTGGTATTTAAGGTACAAGTATGGGGGAATAACTTTTGCATATGATCACCCATCTAAACATGCCTATGATTATTCGGACTGCAGTGTTTCCAAAAAACTCATTTAGGGACTCAAAACAACCCCATAAGTTTTGGACATGAAAATATGTAAAAAAGATGCCAAACTCAAAATATTGTTTTGAGCCAATGGAATAGGTGGGTGACCACCGTTAACAATCTAGATAAAATCTTCTTAGAGAGGTACATGAACAAGTTTAAGGGGTTTATTTGACAAAGGGAAACTGGAGGGTCTATGGCGGAAGGGTACACGGTATATGAGTAACTATATTATTCTAGTGAGTACATCAAGCAAATTGTTGAAAAACCTAGCATGGTGGTTTTGAGTGACAAACAATATGAGGACAAAAGGGAAGGGGAGATCATCCAAACAAACAAAAAAAGGCTGCATGTTAAAGAGTAAGTAACTTTTCTTTTGTCAAATTTATACATAGTGACTGTTTACATTGAACTTGATAATATATATTTTATCTAATAATGTTCATTTTAATTCCATGGATACATCAATGAATTTAAAAATTGATTCCATCAATAAATTCATTCTTTACGATGCATAGGAAACGCAACTACGGGTCGCATTGTATGAAGAAAAGAAAATAAAATGGAACACTAACAAGAAAGAATTCAAACAATTGAATGGTAGAAGCATGCCTTATCCCGGTCAATTAAAAGAAAATATGTTAATGATCCATCCCAACAGTTGGGATTTTGACCATATCAAAGAGAAATATGATGCATCTAGTCGTTACTCGCGCGTTGAGGAGGATGCACTAAACATAAGGATTGGTGCAACAACTTGATAATAAACTCTTTGTATACATTTTTAACTTTATAATTCACATTTGAATTATAACATCTCTATTTTTTTGTTAATTATTGGGTTATTAGACATATAAGACCATTATTTGCTCACATTTTGTATAGGTGTATTTGTTCCTATCTATGTAGGAATATAAGCATCATTTTGCACTAAGGATGTAAATGATGGACAGTCACACAAGACTATGGAGTGGAAATAGAGTTCGACCAATATAGTCATGCTAACCACCACAATCAAAACATAATATATGGGAAGTTAGGTTATGTCGAAATTTACGTTGCTTTGAACATGTATGATGAATTGTATATGGTTCAATTTTTACAAATAATGTGTTTTTTTATTATTAGAAATTGACGGCAAGTGATGATGATGAATAATTACTAAAGTTACTTTTATATATGTCATCTAAATCTCTTATCAACTATTACAAATAATTGTTTGTATGGCTATAGCTAAGAATAATTTTTATTATTTTTAAAACCATTTCAGTGGCTTGAAAATCAACTTAATGTGTAATGTGTTTACCTACCTAGCATTTTACATTGATTGTATGGAATAATTGATTGAAAATGAAATTTATTTAATCAATGAATACCCACATGAAAAAAATTATTTTGACGAAATATTTTTTTATTTAAACTTGAAATATTGCTTGCTAAATTAATTAAGAAAGATATTCGAATTAAAAATATATATATAAAGTAATTAACATTAATGAAGAGTATGAATACAACATTGACATATCATTCATTATTTTCACGACCAAGCAAACTTCAGTCATCAAAACAATGAATTGTATGAATATAAACTTCTGTGCTCACAACAGTTAAATATTATATAACACATGTCTAATTTAAATTACTAATACATCTCTAATTTGATTTCAAAATAAGGAAATCAACATCATATTTTATAAACAACATCAACATCAATGTGAAATGAAAAGGAATAATATGCATGAATATTAATGTCAAAATCAATATATATATGTTAGATATACATGTCAAATATGTCATCTGAAATTTAAATGAGTGATACATCTCAAATTTCATTTAAAAAACAAAAAAACATTAATAATAATATAAATCATTAATAGACAAACAATATAATATTTCATAAATAAAGCAACATCAAGATCAACATGATATGAAAATGGAACATATGTTTTTCCGCGAAAAAAATTCATACTTTCTATTCATTGAAAATATTATACTTTCTTTAGGTGCTATAAACACATATTTAAGCTCTCCAATTCCTCAAAGGTCACAAAAAATAGCAAAAATATGTCACATATAGTCTAATTTAGTTGTCAAATATGATCCCACAACATTCTTCCTAAAACTTTAATAGACAAAAATCCTTTTATGAAGAAACAATCATGGAGGCTATCAAACCTTGCCTACTAAATTCCTCTATATAGTATGACCCCAAGTTCAACATCAAAGCTTGTTTTGAAAGCTTATCAACAATTGTGTTATGCTCCTTGTACACATGCTCAAAAGTAATACACTAAAAAGTGCTATTGATATCCTTAAGGTGACTCGTCATCTAAATGAGATCATTGTTGACAATCTAAGTTGTCCCTCTCATCTTGTTGAAAAGAAAAGTAGAAACCCCATAGACTTTTAACTCTCTTAAACCCGTATCTATAGCAATTTGGAATAGGTAAAATAAGGTTGAAATCTCCGCCCAAATATTTGATCCATGTCCCAAATCACATTTCCCAAGAAAAAATGATCCTTCGATAAATATAAGACAAAAATAAAACCACGGAGTTGAATGTTTCCTTGGAAAGCCCTCTAGAAAAAAGACCAAGACTTCTCTGTATTAATATTACAAGGTGGTACTACATGTTCCTTGGCCTTGCCCCTAAACTGCCTATAATTAGTTAAACAAAGACATCGCCTAAATAGAAAGTTGAAAGGTATGTGACAAATACCCCACAAACAAAAAATGGAACATATATATGAACATATATATATATATATATATATATATATATATATATATATCACAACAATCAAATATATGCATGTGATGAAAAATATTTTTTATAAGGTAGTTGATCCACCATCGAAGCCAGAGCATTAGTACCTCCACCACCAGAGCTAGAGGCATGATTAATTCCTTTGCCACCAAAGGAGTCGATACCTCCACCACCAGAGTTAGAATATAATCAATCCCTCTACCACCAGAGCTAGAGGAAATATCAGTACGTTCGCTAGATAAATTGTAGTGTAAATCAATTGTTATAGCTCTCCACGAAAAATTCCCACCACCTAATGCAACCATCTCATCCAAAGAACCAACCAATGAAATATATATCATAGTTGGTGGGTTGGTTACTGAAAAAGGAGAGGGTGGTTGGTTGGCCATTGGAGGAGGATATGGTGGTCAATCAACTCGATGAGGAGGAGAGGGTGGTTAGTTACCCTATGGAGGAGGAGACAAAGATTAGTTGGCTTAGTGAGGAGGAGAGGGTGTTCGATCAACCTATGGAGGAGGAGAGGGAAGTCAATCAACTCAATGAGAAGGAGAGGGTGGTGGTGTTAGAATTTCAAAAGTTTTATGCTAAAAACAAAAGGATCATTGAAATAATGACAAGAACAATAGCACAAAGAGAACATAAACAAAGATTTATCCCGGGAAACCCTCATGGGGGAGAAAAACTAGAAAAACTTCCTCGATATAGAATCCAACCAAGTACAGTGTAAGAGCCCAAGAATAAGACTAGTTGCTTCCTCTCTCTCAAATGGACTGCTCCTTCTCTCTCTAGCGAACTTGCTTGAGTGTTGAGTGTGTCCAAATGAGGGGGGTGCCTCATCTATTTATACCCATCAAGTGAGTATTCTAATAACCCAATGGGGCTGACTTCTCCTCTCAACCAGGGCCAACTTGCCTAGGGAGACTCAAGACAACATTTAAATAATACTTTTATGGGTATTATTGATTCGACTTACAATTGAGGTTTTACCTCAATACTTTTACATGACCAAGTACATCAATGACATCTCTGGATGGAGGAATAACATATCCAAAGGGAGGAATAATAATAATACAATAGAATATCTTCTGAAGTTACATTTCTTTCAACACTCCCTCTTAACAAGAAAGGTTTTCTACAACACCAACACCAACAACAATTGTACAACTAACTAGTGGATCTATATGTAATAGGAAGTTTTGGAACAACAACAACATCATGAAACATAATTGTCATGGAACATCATCATTACAAAACATCATCGTCGTGGAGCATTATCATCATCATAGAACATCTTCATCGTGGAACATCATCATCATCGCAAAATATCATCATCAACATGAGCATCATCATCAAGATGTGAATATCAGTACATCATCCTCATTTGTAACACCATCAGTGAGTACTAAAAACATCAACATCATCAACCTGTTAGATCAACATCATCAACATGTAAATGTTGGAACATCATCAGCATAGAAATGTTGGAACAACATTAGCAGCAACAACATAGAAATGTTGGAACAACATCATCATCAATAGCGTAGAAATGTTGGAATAACATCATCATCAACATAGAAATGTTGGAACAACATCATCATCAGCAGCATAATAATGTTGGAACATCATCATTTGAAGCAGCATCGCGGTGGGCACTCTGGTAGACCCAATTGCCCTTGTCTGGATTACTAATCCTTTCAGAACAAACAAGCCTAGCTAGACATATCAATCTACATGGGGATTAAAAAGGCCTTGTCTAAATTACTAATCCTTTTGGACCAACCAAGCCTAGTCAGACATACCAATCCTTGTCAGCACTAATATACCAACCCATTGGGATAAAGCATGCCTTATGAGGTTAGCATACCAATCCTAGACTGAGCTACCACACCACAGGAAACCACATCGTCATCGTCACTCCCTCTTACAAGAGAGATCCTTTCAGACTACACTAAGCTTGTCTCGAACGTATTCAAACTTTATACAAGATAAAGGCTTAGTCAATACATCAATAACTCTGAGTTTGATCCTGCGCCCGAATCTGCTATCCTTTGTCATTTGTAGTTGTAAAGCCAAATGTCGATCTCTACCTGTGGCCTTTAATCTCTCCCCTCTCCAATATTTCATGTTGCCATGTTGTTCTTGTCCTTTAATATTCCTTTATTCTTTTTCATTTCCTACATCAACACCATCGAATTCAATTGTCTTAGCCACCCACCAAGGAACACTAATGTATCTCGCAAAAGTTCATGTAATAAATTAACTATTGGAAGCCATAATCCAATAATTTGGCAATTCATTATTCATAATAAACTCCGTTGAAGAGGTTGAACTATACGTCAAGTGAATTCCATTAGTCAACTGCCCAATTGACAAGTTGGACATGCAATTGTTAATGCAATATGCATATCAATCAATCCAAAATTCCTCATAATTTCAAATGGATCATTGCTTAATACGCCATAGTAAGAGTTCAACAAGGTAACACTTGAAGTTTGCGCACTGAATACAACAACCCATGTGCAAATAAATTCTTGTTTGATTAGATGAAATAATCTGTAGGTTTTTTAGTCATTAGAGTATCCCACCACAATACAAGCATGACTCTTCACATTCAATTTCTTCCACTTATCATCTTGAATACGAGCCTAAAATATGCATCCCAAGCCTCTAAGATGTTTGACAAAGCGTTTCCTTTCACTCCGTTTCTCAAGAGGAATCATATCCCACACAAATCTGGTCAAGATCATGTCCATACGGTAATTTAAGTAATATAGAACCTCTACCCAAAATCTAGTTGTCATAACTTTGGCTTGAACAAAACACCTTGCCATTTCAAACAAAGTTATACTCTTTATTTCAACAACACAATTTTGATGAGGTATGCAAGGTGTAAATATCTACCAAGTGATACCATTATGTGACAAGTAGCTCTCAAATGCCTTGCTCACAAATTATCCTTTGCCTTGCAATTGATCCCCTATGGTAAATTCAATGTTACACCTGATAAATCTTGTCTATTTGTCTTTGACGGTGTGCAATCATTCCCTTCATGTGTTGTTCTCGACATCTTTGTTGCCATTTGTTGAAACTGATGGTATATAATCCTTCGATAGATCTACTGTTAGAGACTCGCTTAAAGCCTTGGAAGTCTCCCAGATATCGATAAGCTCCTTGTGGGTCCAAAAAATAATCTTAGGGATAAACTCCTCATCCTCTCCATAATCAACCAATTCATTTTTTGTATCCATGGTGGATGACATAAAGTGATAATCCTAGAGCCTTCTCTTTCTTTGCTACGGTAACACTAACCTTTGCATTTCAAATCTCCTCCATGATAAGTAGCTTTTAGTTAGACACTTAATTCTTTATTATTCTTACTCTCAACATTAATATAGGAGTTGCTTTTGCACTTCCACTATGTATTTATATTGGATGTACTCTTTTAGTCCATTGGTCTACTTTTGTGGTCACTTGTTCAACATTAATAAAATTATCTGTCTAGTCTAGTGTTAACTCTAGAACTAACTTTGCTACTCTCTTTGTGTTCAACTAATTCTACAACAATGAGATGAAATCCATACTCAAGTGGGCTAGAGATGAATAACATGCTCAAGGGGGTGTTTGCGACCAACTATAGTATTCCTAATTGCAAAAAAGTTCCCCCCTGCCAACAATGGTTTAGGGTTTCTATGAACATAGATGAGCAACCCTCCTATTAATGTGTACATCTCCCAATGGAATGACCTCTCCCCAAATTAGGTGTAGGTTAACCATATGAGGTGAACAATGAATTGAAAAACTTGGTTAATCCATGGCATTCCACCTTTCATGTTTTATAGGGAATACGTGTCAACCACCAAGTAGAAGTTAAATTTGCTCTAATTGATATCTCACTTGAAGAATGTGCCGACGTGGTTCCTTAAGGATGGCCAAAACCCTAAATAAAATATTCCCACTATTGATTTAATGAGGAATTATTAGGTGTTTTTTCAAGATTACCGATGTGGTGTTACTTAGGGACCTTGTGGTTGTAATGGGAACTCGCCCAACTACCAACCCCTTTTCCCTTTATGCTTACCCTAAGAATGTCACTATGTTATGTCCTAAATGATATTGATATTGAATGAAATCACTTATGTAAGATGGTGTTTCGACATTTAGCATTTGAAATGCCCTCAAATATGTTTTTATAGATACTCAAGCAAATTACCTTGGACCATGTATCTTCTATATACTTTTTACTATATGAAAAGAAGTGAGGTGCATTCTGCAATGTAGTCTCAGAGAAATATGTAATATTCATGCATAACACTAACATGTTACATACCATAAATAAGTAAAACACACACAAAAAAAAACAATGACTCAATATGAATGAAATGAATAACTTCCATGTTATAAATTAAATTACAAAAGAAAGAAAAAATACTAATAAAAAAAACAAAGCCTCATATTATATATATAGAAGCAACTAATAGGTCTAGAAGAAAGACCTAAAACCACTTTTGATTGGTTAAGAGCTCATCTTGCTTGGACATAAGAAAACTTGTTAATGACCAAAGACCTAGAGGTATCTACCAAGAGCGGAAGTCTGTCCCCTTTCGAACCACTAGTGGGTTATTTTAGGTAGCATGGTTTTCCTTGAATAACAGTGATGAGTCAACTCGCATTTGCAGATATAGTTGATGATGGTTGTCCTCAATATCAATTTGACGATTGAATTATGATAGGTTTTTCCATCTTTATAGAAAGAAAATAGTCGATGCACATCCATTAGGTGAAGATATCTAAACACATAAATATTTGTATCTTTTTTTATTATTCCCATCACTATCAAGTTTAATTATATCTATTTCGTTGTTATGCATACCAATGCATAGATATACACTTTTTTTTTCCTATTTTTATTGTTTTAATTCGGTTCACAACCCGAAAAGATCGAGGGAGGGCTCACTTCATCCATGGTGGTAATAATTCTCAGGGGGGCCAATCGAAGGGGCCTCACCCTGTCTACTCTGGGTTCAAGATCCTAACCTCAGAGGACCCAAAAAATTAAACTTTCGACCTCGACTATTTCGGTTTTGGACATAGAAATACCAACCAACTAAACTACCCCTGATAACTATGCATAAATATACACTCATATTGTATATATATGATTTTAATATCTATAATTTTAATGCTTTGATCATTTTGTTTGCAAACACCCATGTGACCGTCCTCTTAAAAAATCCAAAAGGTTTCATACCCATAATATTTTAAGTCCTAAATGCGCATGGTTGCAGTAAATAAATTTATCGGGTCTGGCCTCATGTCGATTTATAAATAAGAAAACACAAGGAATGCCACAATTGAGCCGGGAGAGCACTACATAAAGAAAACAAACTCTGAGTTTGATCCTGCGCTCGAGTCTGCTATCCTTTGTTATTTGCAGATGTAAAGCCAGATGTCTAGCTCTATCTGTGGCCTCTAAGATCTCCCCTCTTCACTTTTTCATGTTTCCATGTTGTTCTTGTCCTTTAATCTTCCTTTATTCATTTTCATTGCCTACATCAACACTATCGAATTCAATTGTGTTAGCCACCCACCAAGGAAGACTAATGCAATAAATTAACTATTGGAAGACATAATCCAATAGTTTGGCAATTCATTGTTCATAATAAACTTCGTTGAAGATGTTGAACTATAAGTCAAGTGCATTCCATTAGTCAACTGCCTACTTGACAAGTTGGACACGCAATTGTTAATGCAATATATAGATCAATCAATCCAAAATTCCTCGTAATTTCAAATGGATCACTGCTTAATATGCCATACTAGGAGTTGAACAAGGTAACACTTGAAGTTTGCTCACTGAATACAACAACCCATGTGAGAATAAATTCTTGTTCAATCAGATGAAATAATCTATAAGTTTTTTAGTCATTAGAGTAGCCCACCACAATACAAGCATGACTCTTCACATTCAATTTCTTCCACTTATCATCTTGAATACGAGCCTAAAATATGCATACAAATCCTCTAAGATGTTTGACAAAGCGTTTCCTTTCAGTCTGTTTCTCAAGAGGAATCATATCCCACACAAATCTGGTCAAGATCATGTTCAGAAGGTAATTTAAGTAACATACAACCTCTACCCAAAATCTAGTTGTCATAACTTTGACTTGAAGAAAACACCTTGCCATTTCAAACAAAGTTATATTCTTTATTTCAACAACACAATTTTGATGAGGTATGCAAGGTCCAAATCTTTGCCAAGTGATACCATTATGTGACAAGTAGCTCTCAAATGCCTTGCTCACAAATTCTCCTATGCCTTCGGATTGATCCCCTATGGAAAATTCAATGTTACACTTGATAAATCTTTTCTATTTGTCTTTGACGGTGTGCGATAATTCTGTTCACGTGTTGTTCTTGATATCTTTGTTGCCATTTGTTGAAACTGATGGTATATAATCCTTCGATATATCTACTATCAGAGACTCACTTAAAGCCTTGGAAGTCTCCCAGATATCAATAAGCTCCTAGTGGGTCCAAAAAACAGTCTTAGGGCTAAACTCCTCATCCTCTCCACAATCAACCAATTCATTTTTTGTCTCCATGGTGGATGACATAATGTGGTAATCCTAGAGCCTTCTCTTTCTTCGCTACGGTAACACTAACCTTTGCATTTCAAATCTCCTCCAATATAAGTAGCTTTTAGTTAGACACTTAATTCTTTATTATTCTTACTTTCAACATTGATATAGGAGCTACTTTTGCACTTCCACTATGTATTTATATTGGATGTACTCTTTTAGTCCATTGGTATACTTTTGTGGTCACTTGTTCAACATTAATAAAATTATATGTCTTGTATAGTGTTAACTCTAGAACTGACTTTGCTACCCTCTTTGTGTTCAACTAATTCTACAACAATGAGATGAAATCAACACTCAAGTGGGCTAATGCCATTCGAACAATAGATGAATAACTTTCTCAAGGGGGTGTTTGCGCCCAACTATAGGATTCCTAATTGCAAAAAAGTGCCCCCCATTTGATCACTTTGTTTGCAAACACCCATGTGACCGTCCTCTTATAAAATCCAAAAGGTTTCATACCCATAATATTTTAAGTTCTAAATGTGCATGGTTGCAATAAATAAATTTACCAGGTCTGGTCTCATGTCGATTCATAAATAAGAAATCACAAGGAATCCCATAATTGAGCCGGGAGAGCAGTACAGAAAGAAACCAAACTCCGAGTTTGATCCTGCGCCTGAGTCTACTATCCTTTGTCATTTGCAGCTGTAACGCCAGATGTCTAGCTCTATCCGTGGCCTCTAATCCCTCCCCTCTCCACTATTTCATGTTGCCATGTTGTTCTTGTCCTTTAATATTCCTTTATTAATTTTCATTGCCTACATCAACACCATCGAATTCAATTGTCTTAGCCGCCCACCAAGGAACACTAATGTATCTCACAAAATTTCATGTAATAAATTAACTATTGGAGGTCATAATCCAATAGTTTGGCAATTCATTATTCATAATCAACTCTGTTGAAGAGGTTGAACTATAAGTCAAGTGAATTCCATTATTCAACTGCCCAATTGACAAGTTGGACACACAATTGCTAGTGCAATATATAGATCAATCAATCCAAAACTCCTCGTAATTTCAAATGGATCGCTACTTAATACGCCATAATAAGAGTTCAACAAGGTAACACTTGAAGTTTGCTCACTGAATACAACAACCCATGTGCAAATAAATTCTTGTTTGATCAGATGAAATAATCTGTAGGTTTTTAAGTCATTAGAGTATCCCACCACAATACAAGCATGACTCTTCACATTCAATCTCTTCCACTTATCATCTTGAATACGAGCCTAAAATATGCATCCAAACCCTCTAAGATGTTTGACAAAGCATTTCCTTTCACTCTATTTCTCAAGAGGAATCATATCCCACACAAATATGGTCAAGATCATGTTCAAAAGGTAATTTAAGTAACATAGAACCTCTACCCAAAATCTAGTTGTCATAACTTTGGCTTGAAGAAAACACCTTGCCATTTCAAACAAAGTTATATTCTTTATTTCAACAACACAATGGTATCTCTACCAAGTGATACCATTATGTGACAAGTAGCTCTCAAATGCCTTGCTCACAAATTCTCCTATGTGCTGGGATTGTTCCCCTATGGAAAATTCAACATTACACCTGATAAATATTGTCTATTTGTCTTTGACGATGCACAATATTTGCCTTCACGTGTTGTTCTTGACATCTTTGTTGCCATTTGTTGAAACTGATGGTATATAATCCTTCGATAGATCTATTGTCAAAGGCTCGCTTAAATCCTTGGAAGTCTCCGAGATATCAATAAGCTCCTAGTGGGTCCAAAAAATAGTCTTAGGGCTAAACTCCCCATCCTCTCCATAATCAACCAATTCATTTTTGTCTCTATGGTGGATGACATAAAGTGGTAATCCTAGAGCCTTCTCTTTCTTCGCTATAGTAACACTAACCTTTGTATTTCAAATCTCCTCCACGATAAGTAGCTTTTAGTTAGACACTTAATTCTTTATTATTCTTACTTTCAACATTGATATAGGAGCTACTTTTGCACTTCCACTATGTATTTATATTGGATGTACTCTTTTAGTCCATTGGTCTACTTTTGTGGTCACTTGTTCAACATTAATAAAATTATATGTCTCGTCTAGTGTTAACTCTATAACTAACTTTGCTACCCTCTTTGTGTTCAACTAATTCTACAACAATGAGATAAAATCCATACTCAAGTGGGCTAATGCCATTCCAACAATGAGATGAATAACTTCCTCAAGGGGGTGTTTAGGCCCAACTATAGGATTCCTAATTGCAAAAACGCCCCCCCCCCCACCCACCAACAATGGTTTAGGGTTTCTATGAACAAAGATGAACAACCCTCCTATTAATGTGTCCATCTCCTAATGGAATGACCTCTCCCCGAATTAGGTGTAGGTTAACCATATGAGGTGAATAATGAATTGAAAAACTTGGCTAATCCATGGCATTCCACCTTTCATGTTTTAGAGGGAATACATGTCAACCACCAAGTAGAAGTTAAATTTGCTCTAATTGATATCTCACTTGAAGAATGTGTCGATGTGGTTCCTTAAGGATGCCCAAAACCCTAAATAAAGTATTCCCACTATTGATTCAATGAGGAGTGATTAGGTGGTTTTTCAATATTACTGATGTGGTGCTATTTAGGGATCACATGGTTGTAATGGAAACCCTCCCAACTACCAACCCCTATTCCCTTTATGCTTACCCTGAGAATGTGACTATGTTATATCCTAAATGATATTGATATTGAACAACATCACTTATGTAAGATGGTGTCTAGGCATTTAGCATTTGGAATGCCCTCAAAGATGTTATAGATACTCAAGCAAATTACCTTGGACCATGTAGCTTCTATATACTTTTTACTATATTAAAAGAAGCGAGGTGCATTCTGATATGTAATAGTCATGCATAACACTAACATGTTACATACCATAAATAAGTAAAACACAATATAAAAAAAAACCAGTGAATATGAATGAAATGAATAACTTCCATGTTATAAATTAAAATACAAAAGAAATAAAGCCACTAATAAAAAAGAAAAAACCTCATATTATATGTATAAAAGCAACCAATAGGTTCACAAGAAAGACCTAAAACTACTTTTGATTGGTTAAGAGCTCATCTTGCTCGGACGTACGAAAACATGTTAATGACCCAAGAACTAGAGGAGGACTAGCTACGTCAATAGTGGTAATAATTCCGAGGGACCCACTGGAAGGGGCCTCAACATGTCTACTCTAGATTCAAGAGCCTAACCTCGAAATACCCAAAAAAATTAAACTTCGGACCTCAACTATTTCTATTTTGGACTTAAAAACACCAACCAACTAAACTACCCTTGACAACTATATATAAATAGACGCTCATATTGTATATATATGATTTTAATATCTATAATTTTAATGCTTTAATCACTTTCTTTGCAAACACCCATGTGACCGTCCTCTTAAAAAATCCAAAAGGTTTCATACCCATAATATTTTAAGTCCTAAATGCGCATGGTTGCAGTAAATAAATTTACCGGGTCTGGCTGGCCTGATGTCGATTCAGAAATAAGAAAGCACAAGGAATCCCACAATTGAACCGGGAGAGCAGTACAGAAAGAAATCAAACTCCGAGTTTGAGCCTGCGCCCGAGTCTGCTATCCTTCGTCATTTGCAGCTGTAAAGCCAGATGTCTAGCTCTATCCGTGGCTTCTAGTCTCTCCCCTCTCCACTATTTCATGCTATCTGAATACGCACCGGGGTTCCCAGCTATGTTCATCTCTAATACATGTTATTGAAGCCCGTCTTCCGCGCCCTTTAGCTGAAAGAATTTTTACTCTGCCACTACTGGACAGGATAAACTCCCCATAAAATGACGAATTATTGTTAGATGCGCTTTCTATTCGGTTAAATTTGTTAGCAAGATAGTGCCTTCCAGCAGCCGTATTCAGTAGCCATGGACGACCTCGCCTCTCGCTGCAAGGTGCGTTTTTCTTGTTTAAATCCTCAAGCTTCCTACTAGCAATTAAGTAATAATTGACACAACGCTTTTCTTCCTGCCAATTCTGTATATTTCGGGCACTTTGTATTTCTGCATTGCAATTTAATAGCTGGTGATTAATCCAAAAGTAACTGCATACAAAGTAATTTCGAACCTAGGTCACAGGTAGCAACTATGCGCGCTGGTCAAAATTTTTATGTGGACTATTTTTTCCTTAAAGGCAACGGTATTTCAAAGTCTGCTAATTCGTGGGCCTCAAAATAGGCAGAAATATGTAATTTAGTGAATTGTGTCACCTTTAGGATCGTTTTTTTTGGTTGTTTCTCCTCTTGTACACAGGTGGCATCGTTGTCGATGCACAGGGGCTCTTTCCTTGTTTTTGGCTTTTCCTTGACATGCCTATTATTTGGTTCTCATTTTGCTTTGTCTTTGTCATCATGCAACCGTTATGCAACTCTTGAGGCTGCTTCCTTAATGACTTTGACTGCTGAGAGGTGGGACGCTTTTGCTGAACAGCGGCCCCCTTGGGTAGTATGTTGGTCCACGAGGGCCAAACATGTCACTTGGGGAATCAAACCCTGATGGAGCAATAACAACACCACACTCCATCAATAACAACAACACACTTTAACTGACCTGGAAAGCACCCTTTGACATCTTGCAATCTCTATGGCCCTTGAATGTAAGTCGTTGGTGATTTTTTCTACTTGCAGAATCATGAACCTTTCATTGACATGGCTTTGTTGTCACCTGGTTTTATCTGGTTCTTGAAACTAAGCATTTTCTTTGGCATGGAGGCAAGGTGTCATTTTTTTAAAAACAAGAAACTGGTGGTTTGTTTTGGGAGTGGGGTTACCCTTTGACATCTTGCAATCTCTATGGCCCTTGAATGTAAGTCGTTGGTGATTTTTTCTACTTGCAGAATCATGAACCTTTCATTGACATGGCTTTGTTGTCACCTGGTTTTATCTGGTTCTTGAAACTAAGCATTTTCTTTGGCATGGAGGCAAGGTGTCATTTTTTTAAAAACAAGAAACTGGTGGTTTGTTTTGGGAATGGGGTTCACTTCCATTTCACATGTTATTATGATAACCAAATCTTGCTTTTGCTTAGATTTTGCTACTAAGAGGTATCTCTTCTGTAAACATCACGCAAGACACGCACTTGGCATCTGAAGCATCAACAAGAACATGCTACAAGTACCCAAGTTGTGGTTTCTAGACTAAAATACACGACATAAGATGGCTTTGATTACAAGCTCGGCAAAGCTATTAGGGATTGCTTTACAGTTGACCTCACAAGACTAATTGTAACTTGGTGCAATTAGAACACCTAGTTTTAACCAATATAATCTCCTTCCCTTCCAAAGATATGCATAAGAATTCTCTTGGGAGGTCCCAGGCCTTACAAAGATTTTCCCCATCTGTACCATTAATGATTATACAAGGTAGGACCCTTAAGATTTCAACAATTCTTGTTTTAGGAGGGCATTATAGCCTAGGTTTAAGAAGGTCACTTCATGTGTAATGCAATCATACCTACTTAAAGGCCTTTTGTCCCAAGGATACTACTATGAATCACATAATGTCATGGTGCTATGTTCATTGAATAGCTTGCAAATATCAAGCCGGAAATAGACTTTTAGTTCTTGGTTTCTCATTGGACCTCTATTTACCTTTTTTAGTTCACCTTATGGCGATCTGAATGTTTTAGATAACAGGGATTATGTTTTAGTTTGGTGTTTTAAGGTCTCTTGCTTCATAATAGATTATCTTGCCCTAAAAAGCTTAAATATGGTTTAGTTTGTGTATATATTTCAGCTTTTCAACTTTTAACGTAGATGCAGATCAAACTTTATACCCTGTCCTCTTGTGCCTACAACACAAAAATTGCAAGAAACTGAGATTGAATTTTAACAATTGAATATAGCAATTCAATAGTATGGGAAGGGTTCAATAAACCCCATGCCCTCAAGGAAGAGGGTTTAGAGCTTGTTAAACACAATCCTTCTTCATTTATCCTTGCACATTCACTTCAATTTAGTAACTAGTTCACTTTTTCAGTTCCTATTTTGTAAATTAGGTGCACGATCTATTTTGTAAACTTTAATCTATGCATGTTATAACTCTTTGGTCATGTTCAATGTTATTAGAATCAGACTGATCATTGAACTGGTCAAGCCCAAAAATCTGAACTAGACCGAAATCATAAAAAACTAGACTCAAAAACCGATCAACCAAAAAATACATAAATTTTTTAATTTTGAAAAAAACATATATATTCATGTGCATCCATATGAATCCAAACCATCATACACAAATATGCAAAGTTTCTCATGTATATATCAAGTAAGGGTGTATATTACTAAAATAGTATTTTGTGCAATCCACATCTGACTCAAAATACATAAACAAGGAGGGCTCTAAATGGCCTCTAGAGTCCAAAATTTTTATGCTACAATAAATAACTTCATCAAAATCATTGCCTATGTTGGGATCATATTCATTAATAGCAACTTGTGCCCCTCTCCTCTAATAAGCTCTAGCCCTTGCCTCTACCTCGAATCTCGAAGTTGATCCTCCAAGGACATTAGTCAACGCCTTACAATTTTGTTGAAACTTCCCTATCCAAGTGTTAAAATAAGGTAGAAAAAGCTTCCTATGCTTAATAAATGATTTTTCTTTGAGTGAAGGGTACATTTTTACTAAGGTCTTGATCAAGGAGTTCAACAATTATAACCACCAACATCAAGATACATAGAGGGGTTGATGTGCTTGATCAAATGCCAATCCCATACCCTCATACATGATAGAATCCAGTGTAAATGTTGCAATCTTGAAATCCTAAAAACTGTTAAGTCGGTTGAATTCTGAATGGGATAAAAAATTCTACTTTTTGCATACGAAGTCCAATGAGGTTGGAACCACTCTCAAACATCTTGAAACAATTAATGGTAATGTTAAATATTTAAGTAAAATGATAGAAAATGAAAGATAAGGAGAATGCCACTTAGAAAATGAAAGGTAAGGAGAAAGGATAGAAAATGAAGGACAAGGAGAATGCCACTTAGAGAATGAAAGATAGGAGGATGTCACTTTTACTTTAAGAATTTAATATTACCTGTGATTGCTAGGGTCTAGGGTTTACCTTTTTCTTTCTTTCTAAATTTCATGTTCTAAACCATGACATACCGCCTTGTACCAAACTGGTCGGTTTTGTACAAAACAGGCCAATACATGCATTTAAGGCCGGTTCCTTATGACACTGATGGTTCAGGTGCAAAACTGGCCATTTTTGATCATAAATCAACCATTTATGGTTAGAAACCTTGAACCATACCGAAAAACTCCAAATCAGTTGGATTGGTTGGTTTTGGTCTAGTTTTGATAACACCGGCCATGATGGCTTGTTTCTTTTCATATTCAACTTCCTGCTAACTGGTTAGTAACTTCGTAGTTGCTAGATTGTTGTTGCTATTTTGTTCAAGTTCATTTTCTATGATCTATTCTACTTCATGCTATCTTTATTTTAACTTTGTAACTATAAAATGCTTGATGGCATCTGGTCATGAGACCTGCACTAAATTTATGACGCTCAAATGATTCATCTACTATGAATCATAGCTATAACTTGCTAATAGTGTAGTATTTATCTACTAGTAGCACCTTGATGTATGTTTTATCCAACTAATTTAGCTTTCGACATCTTTTCTTTTGAATATATATGCATTATAATACACACACACACACACAACACTACCTAGATTTCCTTGCTTGGTGCTTTTGCTCTGTGTTTTGGCAACTCTATGTTCTTTTTTTGTGGTTGGTTTTGCGGAGAAATAAGTTCCCTTCAGTCATCAATGTATTAAGTTTTCCAACTTCCAACCAAGGAAGTTGGTGTCTTGTTAGTGCTTTGCGGATTTCACCCTTGTACTTTGGTTTTTGAGGTGGAGGATGGTATTAAATGCTAGTTGAAATATTCATTGGTAACCTTGTAGGATTTGATGGGAGTGGATCCCATGACCTTTATGGGTATTATTCCACAGTGGAAGGGGTTGAATTGATTGAGCTATCCCTTAGGGCTTGGCAACATTGTGTTATATTGTTGTCATTGCACACTATCGTTTTGCTCAAATTAAATAATTAACAGAAATAAGGTCCCCTTTAGCCGCCCATGTATTAAGTGTTCCAACTTCCAAGTGAGGAAGCTGGTATCTTGTTAGCGCCTCTTGTGTACTTTAGTTTTCCAGATGGAGGACGACATCAACCACTAGTCGAAATACTTGTGGGTAACCCTGTAGGACTTGATGGGGATGAATCCCATGACCTTTATGGGTATTATGCCATAGTGGAAAGGGTTGAATTGACCGAGCTATCACTTGGGGTTTGGCAAAATTGTGTTATATTGTTGTCATGCCACATTATCATTTTGCTCAAATTAAATAATTAACATAAACAATTATTTACTATAGCACTTAACTTTCTCGCGTTATTGTATATGTGAACACAAACAATCCTTCTCCAGTTGCACACAAGTTTCAATTTGGTTAGACCTCTCTGCATTGCTCACAACCAACGAATTTTGACAAACAAACCATAACCATAATTTGCTTGTTGGATAATTGCAAACAACATATTTTTTTTTTCTCCTGATTTTGGTTGTAGTTTTGGCAACATAACTTGGCAAGGACATTGAGTGAGGCCCTCAACTTTCACATAGATAGCCAAGTCGGGGATTTGACCCTGTGACCTCCTACTTGCATCATATATATATTGAGTGACATTGAGTGAGGCCCTCAACTTTCACATAGATAGCCAAGTCGGGGATTTGACCCTGTGACCTCCTACTTGCATCATATATATATTTTTTATAGGAGCCGATGTTGCGCTCCCACTTTGTATTGACATCATTGTACCCAATAGTCCCTTTGACGTGCTTAAGTGGCCATTTGTTGGACATTAATAAAATTATCTTATCTTATCTTGTCAACCACCTGAGCTAGCCCATTGAGCTAACTGCAAAGGACATCTATTTTTGTGAAGTCAACCTCTTGGTTTGTTCACTTAAGCATCAGTCCATAATAACAACAATGAAGCCATGCAATCAATTAGGGATAAAATAATATTTATTGATAAGAGTGATGAGTGATGATTACAAAGCATACATTCTTTTTATTTATACCCAATTATTACGTGGATGTGACTTTTCTTAAAAACACGATTTTTCGTGATGACATATTAATTATTGGTACTTTTTTTATTATGACTCATTTATATTACATTTCACTTATAAGAATAAAGCTAAGCTGCATGAAACGTGGAAACATGTACATGTGTCTAAATAATTATTACATGGATGTGACTTTTCTTAAAAACACAATTTTTCATGACGACATATTTATTATTGTTACTTTTTTATTATTATGATTCACTTATATTACATTTCACTCTATAAAAAGAAAGCTAAGTTGCATGAAATGTGGAAACGTGTACAAGTTTCAGAAACGAGAATGCTTGGAAACATGACCCCCCCCAAAATGGGTACTTCAAGGGAAACATGGTATATATATATATAGTTTTTTTTAATATCACATTATCTTACAATAAATTAAGAATGATGGGTTAATTTGTAGGTAGGTTTAGACTTTGGAAATGTTTTAGAGATTAATTTTGTTTTCATTTTCCATAATCTAGGGCTTCTTAGACTTTCCATGGGTCCCGAGCCGCTCATGGGCCCTTGGGGGTTTCTTGAAAGTTTCCGAGTTTCCGCGAGTTTCTGGCATTTGTACATGGGCATTTTAGGTGTTTCGTGCAACATAGTAAGAAAGTGTCTTGAATATTGACATGCCTAGACCCAGATATTTAATGAAATGTGGGGTTCATTACAAGTAATCCTCTCCTGAAATGCTTTGACCTTGAAGCATGGGTAAAGATGGATGTTGATATTAAAGTCTTGTCTTTTTAGGATTTGGCTTCACCCAACAAGCTTTTCCTCTTAATGAAATATTCTATGATGGTTTCAGTACAAGAAGTGAGACAATGATTTCAAAGCTTCCAACAAAATTGTCACATTGTAAGAGGATCAATCGATCCTAGGCTGATACTTCTGAAATTGTCTATTGATAAGATTCTCGATCTAAATTTTGTTTGGTTTTGATTCCAAGCTGTTTGGGAATCCTGATCCCATGGAATGCAATAAATGTGCTGAATTTGGTTGGAGAAATGTCAATGCTGGTAAGTTGAGTGGGCCATGCGATGATTGTTGTGATTATGAAGTTGGTAAGGTATACTGGTAATTGCATTCTTATTGATCTCAATTTGAGGATATTCCAGAGTCACTTTAAAATTTAAATTGAGTATGTAAATATTTTAATGCACTTTTATCATTTTGTATGTGGATATATTTCCTCAGTAGAGGCAGAGTCTCTAACTTCGATGAAATCTGTAAAGGTCTCTCAAGTGTCTATCCATTGTTTGCTCCTTGACTGAAAGCATTCTTGATTCAATGGGGCCAGTGGATGTCTCTTTGCTGGCTCTTGGACCTGCTATTTCTTCTCACTTTAATCGCTTAAGTTTGATCTACAAGATTTGATTTTTCTTCCTTAAACGAGCACCTTCCTTACCTTTGTTTATTTAAAAAAATACATCTTTTCCTTGTGATCTTGCTTCTTATATTGCGATTCCTGATCATTTGGAATGGCATTTGGCCGATAGTCTATATCTCTTGATGGGGTGGCTTCCGTGTAATTCTTGGCTATGTTATGCAGTGCCATTTTCTTTTTATATCATATCGTGAAGTAATTTTTAGTTTCGGGGTTAAAGTACCAACTTCCAAGTGATTCTTTTTTGTTTGTTTGTTTACTAGTTTGTCTGTGACTTGCGGGACTAGCCTGTGCTCTAAGAAACCGCGACCCAAGGGCATTTAAGCTGTCAAAATCACACAAGGATCACACCCGGCCTGGTCCACACCAACCCCTTAGCATGGCTGGATTTTAAGACTCTCCTCCCAGTTACCTTGTGGGGTTTGAACTCGGGTCGCCATGGAGAACAAGGCCTGTCGAAACCAACCACGCTAGCGGGATTTGACAATTACCAAGTGATTTTAGCGAAGGAGACTTGAGAACTATATCGCAATCTTTAACCTTTCACGCGTAAAATTTAGATTTCAACAAGTAATCATCAATCATTAATTTTAAATTACTAAGCTCACGTGTCTTTGTTCCAAACATGCATACATCCTTAATGCTCTTCGCTGAAACTTGTAAATGAGTTGCTAATTTGCTGTCAATAAATTTATCAGTCTCTAATGGGTCAATGGCGATAACCACTGATTTATTTAGAATAATTCTTCTGAGATATAATAATGCAATTGGGTTGGAAACATTTCCTAAAGAAATTTGATGCTTTTCTTCGTTAGCAAGAATTTTGTTTTCAAACCGTTCTAGTCAACTTCAAACTGGAATTCCCTTTCCACTAAGCAATGTTGTTTTTTAGACTTTGAAATGATGCCTCTCGCTGAAATGAAACTTAGGCACTTTTAATTTTTCAATGCACCTTAGATCATCGTTATAATAGATTTTCGTATCATTAATAAAGCTAGGACTATGCATATATAATAAGCCTTCGTGTATAAGTCTATCTGACGTGTCATATCTCACTTTTTATTTTTTACTTATGGGTACACATGGGTGCATGAGTTCCCATAGCTGTTCTGGATGACCAGTGGCTGTGTCTTATAGTGGACAACCTTTTCTTCTCTTCGGACAATATTCTCATGGCGATCACTAACCCAAAACCTTAGGGCAAAAGATACATTGTTAATTGGTCAGATACTCTATCACAGTGGTGCTATTACAAATAACTGCTCCTTTTCTCTGTATGGTTGCTCTTTTTATTCACAACAACAATGTTCTTTTCTCATCTCTGTTAATGGCAGACATCCTCTCCCTTTGAAAGATTTTATTTCACTGTTACAGGTTATTTCTTTGTAGAAGACAGCTGATACATACATAAACTTATTTGAACAAAATATATCGTTTACAATATGTTTTCCTAGACATAACAACAGTAATTTTGGCGTTTCTCACATGAATGTTTTTGGGTCAGCATTTTGTTTATGAAATATTAATTTCTTCATGTAGCAAACTTCAAAGGGATACTTTCTGTTTCCTGTAGTTCTCAAATAATCTACCAGTTAGAGGTGGCCTCATATAGGCCTGAAGATTTTGCTTCCACAGGCAAAATTTTTGGTCACAGGGAAGTGGAAAAACCACTTTGATACCCGCTTGAAGTGGGACCAAATGGTTCCTTCACCTTGGCATCCATAATAACAGGTACAAAGCCATGCAATCCATGGGGAATAAATTAATATTTGTTGATAAGAATGGTTAATGCTGATTACAAAGCATGCAATCCTTATTTATACATAATTTATTAATTTGTTTCCAAGGAAAACCTCATGAGATCCCCTCCTATTCCCCATAATATCCAGATGGAAGGCTGCAATACCTCGGTTTGACCTTTTGCATGTATTACATTGGATTATGTAAAACTTGTAAATAATTGGTTATAATGACAGAGGTAGCCGTATGAACCTAAATGAGTGATCCAGTGTGTAAATGATGTAAATATATTTTTATATATTCCTAGTGCGTAGCCCAAGGTCAAGGCCCGGGTTGTGAATGGTTAGGCATTTAATTATGGTAAATATGCTTTCTATGTACCATGTAGTAGACTTTTTGTGGTTTGCTCATATATTCCTAGTGCATAGCCCAAGGTCAAGGCCCGGGTTGTGAATGGCTAGGCATTTAATTATGGTAAATATGCTTTCTATGTACCAGGTAGTAGACTTTTTGTGGTTTGCTCATGATATGTAAGTATTTTTGTTGCAAACTAATATAAAGGTCCAGTATGGATGTAGAGAGGATGAGAGGGTCCAATATTGTCTACTAGAGGGGAAGAGGGAAGGGGTAAGCAAGGGGGGCCCAAGGGGTAAGTAATCTCATGTTTTCTAGGAACTCCTACCTTTCCATCATGCATCTTATTTAAATCTCATCCACCACCATTGACTTAGAAGCACATCATTGAATTCATGTGGTGGTTGGTGAGAAATGTCTACCTCACATAGTTATGGAGACATGAGGCTGAGTACGATCATGGGGTTACGAGTCTACTAGAGGGGAAGAGGAAAGGGGGGCCCAAGGGGTGAGTAATCTCATGTTTCATTGGAGCTCCTAACTTTTAATCATGTGCCTTATTTAAATCTCATCCACCATGATTGGCTCAGAAGCTAATCATTGAATGCAAGTGGTGGTTAGTGAGAAATGTCTACCTCACATAGTTATGAAGACATGGGGTTGGTACAATCATGGGGAAGTGTAAGAATAATCCATCTTCATGGAAATCCATTCCTCCACTGTCATGGGAATTTATTCTCTCTCCATTCTCATGGGAACCATTGCCATTCTCACAATTGACCATTCTATTGATGAAATTGTCATTGATGCCAACATGGACTTGCAGTGGCCCCACAGGTTGTCATTGACATGGTTACATATATCGTGTCAGCGAATATACCGTCGAGGGTTCGGAATGTAACTTATCGGCAGCGACGGCGAAAATATCGGCAAATGTCGTAAAGCATCAAAAAAATACAAAAGTAACCATTTTTTTCAAATTTTTTAACATCGAAAGCAACAACATCAAATAAACAAATTGCTACATAAATATGAAAATACAACTAATATATAAGATGCATAAGAAGTCAAATGGTGGATCATGATCACATATCGACTATAAACTGAAAATACTGAAATATGTTCTTGATGGAATGATAGAAAATGACATCAAATGATCAAAATAAATGTCTCTCAAGAGATGAATCATCATGACTCATGAGGCATCTAGATACTACATAATACAATGATAAATAGTAGGAATCATCGATCCCCTCTACCCCTTTTATAGGCAGGGGGCAACACTCTTCCTCTGGAAGCAGTAGGGGGTCCTGTAGGTGCTTTGGATGAGTTAGGCGTCAAATTGGAAGCTCCAACTACTCAAGCTATGGTGGAAGGTCCAACTACTCTACAATTTTGATGAAACTTCTCATGTTTAATGCGTGAAGGGTACATTTTTATTAAGGTGATGATAAAAGATTTCAACAGTTAATGCCATCAACATCAAGGTATAGAGAGGGGTTGATGTGCTTGATTAAATGCCAATCCCATACCCTCATACTTGATAAAATCCAGTGGAATTGTTAAAATCTTGAAATCCTGAAAACTATTAAGTCTGTTGAATTCTAAATGGGATCTAAAATTCTACTTTTTGCATATGAAGTCCGATGAGGTTGGAACCACTCTCAAACATATTGAAACAATTAATGGTAATGTTAAAAATTTAAGTAAAAGGATAGAAAATGAAAGTTAAAGAGAATGCCACTTTTACTTTAAGAATTTAATATTACCATTTATTACTTTAAGAATTTAATATATTTAGTTTTAATAACACTGCCAAAAACTTAACCCATGGATTTATTTCTCAAATTCCATGCAATTTTTTTTAGCTGGGTGATATTTTCAAAAATATTGCGATATATTCCCAATATATCGTGTCACATTGAATATATGGCGATATATTCAAAATGTTGAAAATGTCGCGATTTTTTAGTGGCGATATATCGCCAGGGGGAATGACTCGCGATATATTGCCGATATTGATGCTACCAAGTCCCTTTTGCAGTGCACAGGTATGGATGATCCCAGTATCCTCACATCCAGTGCCTTGGAGCCCTTACAGAGATGGTTTGTGCTTTGGAGCACCTTGTACCCAGTTGATAAGGTCCTTGTACCCACAAGGCTGGATCTTGGAGCCACCACCTTGTTGACAATGCTGAAGACCCTGCTGATGATGCTAAAGACCCTGGAGATGGTGCTGAATCCCTTGTAGATGATGGAGAAGCCCTAGATAGGTTGGAGAAGTATTAATGACCCATTATGTGGTCATTCATTCTTTGATGGTGTCATGGTACCCTAGGAGAAGGTTTGGCAACCCCACAGGTGATGTCATGATGGATCTTGACCCTTGGAGGTCCCCTTGCGTGGTTTGCATGGTTATTAATGACTTGATGGAGTCTTGTAACCCTTGGAGATGGTCCTTAAGCCCACAAGTTTCTTGAAGAAGTCTTGGCTGGCATGTTGAAGCCCTTTGAACCTTGAAGATGTCCTTATGTGGAACCCTTGATGTATGGTGATGAAGACATGATGGTATGATGACCTTGTATGTTCTTGACATGTTGTGGAACCCATGGACATGTCCTCAGTATGATGAAGAAGCTCTTGAAGCACTTATGAAACATTGAAGAAGTACTTGGACCCACACTTGGTGGTTTGATTGTCCCTATACCCTTGAAGGAGATGATGTGGTCTTGGTTTGTGAGCCTTTGGATATGCTAATAATCATGATGCTTTTGCATGTGATAGCTTGGGTCTTGGAACCCATACACATGGTGAGATGTTGGACTTTGGCATACGGTGGCTTGATGTACATGATATGGAGACCTTGAACATGAAGCCCTCTTGCCTTGTTGATGTACATATTGTTGATCATTTGAATCCTCAGTTGATGGACTTTAAGTGCATGATCTAAAACAAAGTCCCTTGAAGCACCTGACAAACTTTTTGAATAGATGATGTGGCAGCCCATGTACAACATGAATAAGCCTATAAGATAGTAATTGGAGTTTTGGTCTAAGTGGCCCTAGGCTTACTCATGCAAAGGGTGAAAGGTGTGACCCTAACCTAGCAACCCTAATGACGTGACTCCTTAAAGCAATTAAAAGAAATACTAAGTAATACGTGCTCTTCCAAAGGATATGTCGGCCCAATACAAAAATAAATAAAAATTAATATAAAAAAGTAAATTAAAAATTCAAATTCAAAAATAAATAATTTTTGACAAGTCGGCCCCATAAAATTAATGAGAAATGTGTATAAATAAGAGGCAATCCGCCTCATTTTGATGTGTGCAGTTTTGGATGAGTGATTCTTGCTCTGAAATTCGGATGGTGAAAGGACAACCGTAGTAGGGAGCAGTCCATTGTGGAAAACGCAGTAGCAGCCAATTTTTTTTAAGTCAGATTTTTTTAAAGTCTTTTCTTTTTCTAATTTCGGGTGCACAGTTTCTATGGCGGCAACAGTGTGTATTGAGTGTAATTTACCCTTAGATTTTCGAGCATAATTATTGAAGCAGACGAGGGTTTCCACAGTTAAATCTTTTTGCAGCAGTGGTCAAGGGTCCGAATTTGTTGCAACAGTGTGCAGTCACCTTTTTCAGCATGTTAAACAGTCCGAATTTCCTTTTTGCAGCAGGCTGTTGACTGAGACCTTTCTTACAGAAGCGAGCCTTCACAAAATTCTCCAACAGTTCGAATTTCAATGCTTGTGATTTGGTGATTTGGTAATGTTTCACTGCTTCCCTTCTTCCACCAACAGACATACACAGACATGCACCAAGTGATTTATACATAGTGATGTATACAGGGGTACATTGATGTGTGATTGACATTCTTTTATGATGATGATGATATCTCTGTTGACACATACCTTATGATGATGCATACTCTCTTATGCACTATGTTGAACACTCTATAATGATGATGCAAACCCTATGATGATGCATGCACACTATGATTCTATGATGGTGGTAATATACACTTATACATGATGATACCTTGTACTCTATGATGATGATGCATACCCTATGATGATGTTATAGACCTTGTTGGTGATCTTGAGACCTTGATGACATGTTAAGACAGACCTAGATGATGATGATGCATACTTGATGCATACATGCTGATACACTTGATGCATACATGCTGATACACTTGATGATGATGGTTATATGACATGACCAGATTGATTAACATCATTGATGAGGAGCAGGTGTTGATGACCAGATTGAGCAAGCAAAGAGTGATCGACCAACAGTGCTTGGCCAACAATATTGAGCAGAGATCGATCAGCAGTGTTGACCAACAGAGTGATGAGCAGAGATTGAAATGGTTGATGAGCAAAGATGGTTGAGTTGATGAACAAATTGACAAGTAGAGGTTGCTTGAGCAGCAGAGATATATGATTGCTTGCAAGAAGAATCTTGCACTTGAGGATTGGACTCCTCAACCATTTCTCAGTTGGAGCTAAGAAAACCAGGCTAGGTCTTGTTATGAGAGTTGGTGCTCTTTTCATTAGTTAGTGTTGATTGTAATTGAGAAGATTGTAGTCTTCCATTACCATAAATAAAGATCAAAATTACATACATTCTTGTGTCTCTTTTGATGTGATTATTGTGCTTATGACTCATGGTTGATTGAGCTAATGAATATGATGATAACATAATGCTTGATAAACTTTGATTGATCAAATGAAGGTAAAAAGTTTAAATTGCTTTCACACTAATTCACCCCCCCCTCTCAATGTGGCCATTGTGTCCTACACATTCACAGTTTTACCATTCTCATGTTCAGGCTCTATCGAAGTTGTGAATGTTGCAATCCTCATGTTTTAGACTAACATACAAACCTGAAAATGACCAAATCAGCTATGGGAGAGTAATTCATGGACTTGGGAAGAGAGATAGATGGCTGTCGAGGAGGATAGAAGTTGGGCTGTTTAGGAAACCTACCTTTTCTTTGTTAGGTGCTTCTCATTGGGTGCCTCAAGAGTAAGAGCAAGGTATTGTTTTGGCAGGTTATTCCCAGAAGGTAGATGGAAAATGGGTTCTTCCTATCTACACTAAAGAGGACTAGAAGGGAAGAATACTCCTGAGGGATTAGTGAGTAGAGAAGGGAAATATCTTCCTTGTATTGTGTAGGGCAACGGATGAGAATGCCATGTCTATCTAATGGCTAGATAATTACTTGGAGTGTTGAGTGGTGAGCAAATTGGTTGAGGTTGAGAGCAATTGGGTTGAGTTGAGTGAGATGTGGGATTGAAGCTAGTCCTTTGGCCTACGGCCTCGTAGCTCGGCTTTGGGGTGGCATATGCATTGTATGCCTACAGTTGTGGAAAATTGTTTGTATGTTAGACCATCTTGATTAAAAGAGCGGTGTTCCATCTTTGCCTTTCATTCACTTTTTATAATTATACAATTTAAGTTTATTCTCTCTACATGAATGAAATGGATATGGAATACATGGTTTCTATGAGTTTATGACTGTTTATTTTTGCTGCATTATATAAATGCATACATGTACACATTTGAATGATTTTGGCTGTTTAGTGGCTTCAAATTTTTATTTAGATCTTTGAAATGGGTCTTTCTCATTTGGAGGGTTGGGTAATCTGAGGAAGGGGACTTTACAGGGGCAGCTCCATTAGCTACAATAACAGTTGCATGGTCACAATATCATTTAATATTATCCCTTTGGGTGCAGCCACAACATTTAACAATTAATGCCTCAAGGTGATTCATGGCGATAGAAAAATGTAATATCCCAAATTGATATTTTCTTGTTTATGTGTATACTGTAGATGGCTAATAGACTTACTCCTTAATCAAATAGGAAAGCAAACCCCGAACTTTGCTTGCATGCAAATATGTGCCCTAGAAAAATACTGAGATGTTATAAAATAGGAGAAATCAATGCATGTACATACCAGTATATAGATCAGTTGATGGTGAAGAGACTGGTCCCAGCATGCAAGGATTCTGCCGGAGGAATAAGGAGATACCCCAAATCGTCCTCCACAGGTGAATACGCCCTCCTCTCAAACTGTATAAGATCTAGAATAATAAATAAGCTGCTGCTGGAAGCTCGAATGATGTGCACTAGGGTTATAATACCCCTCTGACGATGATGGAAGCAACATGTGGAAGTTCTGAACCCTGTAGGTAGGAAAACGAATTTCTTTGTCTCTGATCACGGTGACACGGTGTGATGGTGAAACCCTTTGGCTGGATGAATAATCAACCTTTCGGAATAACTGCTGAATGTAACCTGATGATGAACTAGTGCTGAACCTGGATGATCCAACTTGATGATGAACTAGGGCCGATAGATTTCGCTGTCGAAATACACCAGTTAGTTGAGCATGTGCTCAACCCCAACTTAGCTCGCCGAGCTCTCCAATTCGACTCCACAAATCAATTATCACATAAGTGACTTCTCCATTCACTTTATCTTTCTTTTATAACTTTCAACTGCGAAAACCCTAACTTTTGACCTAATTAGGTCACTTTATCTTCTAATTTGCAGTTGACTTGCATGCATGCGCAAACCTTAACTTTTGACCTAATTAGGTCACTTTATCTTCTAATTTGTAGTTGACTTGCATGCATGCGCATGGAGACTTAATTAGGTGCATGCATCATTAAATAATGCCCGGATGTCATGCATGCAGGTGGCCTTTGGCTCTAGTGGCCCTCTTCGACCCAATGGTGATATAATATTGATGCCCTAGATCTTCTATATATGGCATCAGTCTTCGATTGATTCCTTGACTGTCAGTACCCGCTCAAACCTATAGGAATCACATAGGTTAGCGGGTTGGTCCTCAAATGCCTAAGCAGAAGAGGACATTATAGTCCTGCCCGCTCGAATTTGCTTATCCTCAAGCAACTGTAAAGCTGGGTGCTGTAATACCTGTTTTGCCTCCCAAGTAGCCTCCTCTATAGGCAGATCTTTCCATTGAACCAAGTAATCTCTGATGATCCTGTTCCTCAGTTTTCGCTCTCGCACCTTTAGGATGCGCTCCGGAAGCAGAACCAATTGCCCCTCGTCATCAAGGGGAAGCAGCTCGGAAGATGTAACAATCTGTTGACCAACCACCTTCTTGAGATTGGAGACATGAAATACGTTGTGAATCTTGCTCTCTGGGGGTAGTTCTAGCTCATATGCTACCTCTTCGACCTTCCGAATTATCTTGTATGGACCATAGAAACGAGGTTGGAGTTATTTTGCTCCTTTCTTTTTAAGAGATGACTGTCGGTAAGGCTGGAGGCGTAAATAAACGAAGTCTCCCACCTCAAAACTGCGCTCAACTCTGTGCCTGTCTGCATATATCTTCTATTGATTCTGAGCAGCCTGTATGTTCTCCCTGAGTATCTTGAGGATATCTTGACCCTCCTGAATCCACTCCTTGGCCTTGGGGGCCCTGGTATCACCAAATATCCGGTCTGCAAAAGTGGAAGCATCATACCTATACAGGGCTCGGAAAGGGGTCATCCTGATGGTCATATGGTAGGTGGTGTTGTAACAATGTTCACCCAAGTGTAACCATTTGATCCATGTCCTCTGCTGACCTGATACGTAATTTCTCAAGTATCCCTCAATCCATTTATTAACAATCTCTGTCTGCCCATCACTCTGCGGATGATAACTTGTGCTCATGGCTAACTCGGTCCCCACTAACCGGAAAAGCTCTTGCCAAAAGGCTCCTGTGAATTTGCTGTCCCTGTCATTGACAATGGTCCTAGGTAACCCATGGAGTCTAAATACCTCTCTGAAAAATAGTTCTGCTACCTGTGCTGCTGAATAATATGATGATATGGCAAAGAAGTGAGCAAACTTAGTCAATCTGTCCACTACTACGTACAAGCAGTCTCTGCCTTGGACCTTGGGCAGCCCAGTAATGAAGTCCATAGAAATGCTCTCCCATTTCTGCTCGGGAATCAGTAAGGGATGTAATAAACCAGTTGGGTGGATGTGCTCTATTTTTTTTTGTTGGCACAAGCTACACTCCCTCACATGTTGTATCACATATTTCTTGAGGCCCTTCCATGAGAACCTTTCTCTAATCTATCTGTAGGTCTTGAGAAACCCCTGATGCCCTGCTAATGGTGAATCGTGCGATGCCTGTAAGATTTTCTTCTTGAGGGGAGACTTTGGAACCAAGAAGATTTTGTTTTTGTAGTATATGATATCATCAATGACCCTATACCTATCATCCATAATCTGTCCATCCAATAGCTCGCAAGCAAACTTATCTTTGGAGTACTCAACCAAAAGATTGAAACCTCCAATCTGATGAGATGCTCATAAGGGATAAAGTAGCTGGTCGTCTAGAAAGTGCATCGGCCACTACATTGCTCTTCCCCTTTACATACTCAATCTCGAAGTCATAAGCCTGAATTTTACTTACCCATTTTTGTTGTCTCTCGTTTAGCTCTTTCTACTCTAGGAAGTATTTCAGGCTGTTGTGATTTGTCTTAACCTTGAACCTGGCACCTACTAAGTACTGCCTGAACTTGGTTAGTGCATGGAGGATAGCTAACATCTCTTTGTCATATATCGAATAGTGGCGCTCATAGTCTTTGAGCTTCCTGATCTCAAATGCAATGGGGTGGTTGTTTTGCATCAAAACTGCCCCAATTCCCTCTCTTGAAGCATCACATTCTAACGCAAAGGATTGAGAAAAGTCTGGTAAAGCTAATACTGGGCATAAACTCATTACCTCCTTCATTTTCTCGAATGTTTGTTGTGCTGCCTCCGACCAACTAAATGCTCTCTTCTTGGTAAGATTTGTGAGGGGTGCGGTCATCTGTGAGAATCCGCTGACATACCTCCTGTAGTAGGTGCAAAGGCCCAAAGAGCCCCTTAGTTCTGTCACATTTTTAGGTGTAGGCCAATCCAAAATTGCCCGAATCTTCTCTAAGTGCACCTGGACCTCGTTGGCCCCTATCACATGTCCTAAGTACAACATCTCCTGCATGCCGAACTCAGACTTGGACATTTTGGCATATAGTGACTGCTCCTGTAGAATACCAAGTACTTCATCAAGATGTCTCAAATGTTCTTCCCAAGTCCGACTGTATATCAATATGTCGTTGAAGAATACCAGAATATATTTACGCAACTGTGTCCTGAAGATATGGTTCATGCATGATTGGAAAGTAGCTGGTCCATTAGTGAGCCCAAATGGCATCACTAGAAACTCATAATGTCCATAGTGGCAACGGAAAGCGGTCTTTGGAACATCCTGTTCCCTGACCCGAATCTGATGGTACCCTGAGCGGAGATCAATTTTGGAAAAGTACTTTTCCCCCTGTAGTTCATCCATTAACTCATCAATCCGAGGGATGGGATACCTGTTCTTTATGGTCTTCTTATTGAGTGCCCTGTAATCAATGCACATGCGTAAGGTTCCATCCTTTTTCTTCACTAGCACTACTGAAGATGCAAAGGGACTGAAGCTAGGTTTGATGTATCCCAGCTTGAGTAGTTCCTTGATTGTGCTCTTGATCTCATCTTTATAACTCTTGGGATGTCTGTAAGGAGTGGTGATAACTGCTTGGGTCCCCTCCTCTAACTCAATAATGTGCTCAAATCCCCTATCTGGAGGTCGACCTGCTGGAAGGTCTCCGAATACTACCTTGTGCTTCGGTAGTAAGGTCTCTATATCTGCTGGATGTTGTGTGGCCTCATCTGGTGGTTTCCTGAAGGTAACCATACACTCTGCAACCCACTCAATATCTCCCTGCCGGAGTACTGCCTCCATCCTGTGTGATGTCACTATTGTGGGAGGATAGGTATTCATCCCTCTCAATACCACCTTCTGTCCTTTTGCTCCTGTAAACTCCATCTCCATGGTCTGGTAATTTGTGGAATACTTCCCTATGGAATACAACCACTGAACTCCTAGTACCACATTCATCTCAAGTACATCTACCACATAGAATGTCTCTATCACTGTATAATTCCCAAGCGTTACCTTTAATTTAGGAATCCTTTGACTACATTCCATGGTGTGACCTGCTGCTGCTACCGAAAACCCATTAAAGCTCTCAGTCTGAATGTCTCTCTTTTTAACCCATGCAGCATCAATAAAGTTGTGGGATGCCCCACCATCTATCAGTACTCCCACTCTGTGGCCCTGTACGGTACCTCTGATTTGAAGAGTGTGGAATCTAGGAACCCCTGTCATGGTAGCAATGGTACCTCCTGAGGCTTGTCCCTCAGCAACTGTCTTTGTTGTCTCTCCCTGCTCTTGATCCTGGTAATCCTCATCCTCCTCACTATCGGAATAAGCCTCTATGTAGTAGGCCTTTCCTTTTCCTGAACATCTGTGACATGGTATCCATGGTTCCTGGCAAGTGAAACATAACTTTTTTCTTTTAAGGTCTTGTCGGGTATCATTGTCCATCCATTCTTTCTTGGGCCATGGTTTCCTTTCTTTATCTTTAATAGGAACATTGGTCTTGGGAGGAAACCTATTTTTGGGCACTGCATCCTGCAAGTCTCTAGTCCGTCTGATGGCATCTGCTAGGGTGGTGGGCCTATAAGACTTGACCCATCCCCGTAAGGGTTTAGTGAGAGCCTCAGTGAACAACATAATCAACCTGCTCTCTGATATATCTGTGACCATGACTGCTATCCTTTGAAACTCAGAAATAAAAGCATCTGCACCCCCTGTTTGCTTGAGCTGTGCCAGCTCCCCAAAGTGTACCTCTGGATCCTTCCGATCAAACCGCTCAATGAGCCTCTGTGTAAAATCTGTGTATGAGGTGATGGTGTTGTGACCCAATGTCACTAACCCCTGGTACCACCACTCATGTGCTTCTCCGTCCAAATGCAAAGTAGCCAATTTAATGGCATCTGTCTCAATCATGGGGTTGAGCTGGAAGTATGTATCTAACTTCTGCACCCAATTCCTAGCTGGGCCACCCCGGTTGCCCTCAAAGGTAGGGATAGTCAGTTTCCCTACAGTGCGCTGTAACTCATAGTTCTGGGTGAATGGCCTATTGTAAGCTTTGGGTTTGTTCTTACTTTTAAAGTGGCAGAAGTCATTTAAGGTCATGGCTGAATGGAAGTCCTCTCCTAAAGCCCTATATACTCTCAGATAGGCACTCATGGGTTCTTCTGGTTTTGCTTGTGCTAGAGGCACTGCAGCTGGACTATCTAAGAATTGAGGCATGGTAGGTCGGAAAGGCTTGTATATATGGGGATGGCTCTGCATGTTGGTATGTGAGTGCTCCCTACTACTGCTGGTGGATACCCTATCATTGTTGAGAAATAAGGGACTGTGTGGGGTGGGCCCATTCTTCTCAGTCATTTGCCTGAAGGTGCTCATCATTTCTTTTTGGCCCAGTGGTGAGTTCTTTTATGGCTGATATGAGACTATTGAAAGCTATTTTATCATCATCGGCCATTGTTTCTTTGCCTTTTTCAAATTGATACTCTTTGTTCCCCAAATCTATGTCCTCTAACTCCTCTTCTCTGTCTCTATACCTCTGTCTCCTGTGAGTAATATTGTATGGGTCTCCAGGATTCATTTATAATTTTTGCATGCCCACAGCTGGCAAGGAAAATAGCTCTGATACCACTGTAATATCCCAACTGATATTTTCCTGTTTATGTGTATACTGTAGATGGCTAATAGACTTACTCCTTAATCAAATAGGAAAGCAAACCCTGAACTTTGCATGCATGCAGTTGCATGCAAATATGTGCCCTAGAAAAATACTGAGATGCTATAAAATAGGAGAAATCAATGCATGTACATACCAGTATATAGATCAGTTGATGGTGAAGAGACTGGTCCCAGCATGCAAGGATTCTGCCGGAGGAATAAGGAGATACCCCAAATCGTCCTCCACAGGTGAATGCGCCCTCCTCTCAAACTGTATAAGATCCAGAATAATAAATAAGCTGCTGCTGGAAACCCGAATGATGTGCACTAGGGTTATAATACCCCTCTGAAGATGATGGAAGCAGCATGCGGAAGTTCTGAACCATGTAGGTAGGAAAACGAATTGCTTTGTCTCTGATCACGGTGACACGGTGTGACGGTGAAACCCTTTGGCTGGATGAATAATCAACCTTTCGGAATAACTGCTGAATGTAACCTGATGATGAACTAGTGCTGAACCTGGATGATCCAACTTGATGATGAACTAGGGCAGATAGATTTCGCTGCCGAAATACACTAGTTAGCTGAGCATGCGCTCAACCCCAACTTAGCTCGCCGAGCTCTCCAATTCGACTCCACAAATCAATTATCACATAAGTGACTTCTCCATTCACTTTATCTTTCTTTTATAACTTTCAACTGCGAAAACCCTAACTTTTGACCTAATTAGGTCACTTTATCTTCTAATTTGCAGTTGACTTGCATGAATGCGCAAACCCTAACTTTTGACCTAATTAGGTTACTTTATCTTCTAATTTGCAGTTGATTTGCATGCATGCGCATGGAGACTTAATCGGGTGCATGCATCATTAAATAATGCCCGGATGTCATGCATGTAGGTGGCCTTTGGCTCTAGTGGCCCTCTTCGACCCAATGGTGATATAATATTGATGCCCTAGATCTTCTATATATGGCATCAGTCTTCGGTTGATTCCTTGACTGTCAGTACCTGCTCGAACCTATAGGAATCACATAGGTTAGCGGGTTGGTCCTCAAATGCCTAAGCGGAAGAGGACATTACAAAAAAGCCCTCACGAGTATTGAACCTTGCTCACTAGTGACAAATTCCTCGCTCTTGACCATTGGATCCAACCTGTGTGGGCATTTATACATAATCATTACATGGGTGTGACTTCGTAAAAAGCGTTGACTCTTTATAATGCCATATTTATTATTAGGACTTATTTAAGTATGGCTTTCAATTATATTACATTTCACTTATAATAATTAAGTGAATTTGATATTGAAATGCCTAGAGCTAGACATGTAATGGACCATGGCGTTCATAAAATGTTGCAAATATCATTTTAGGGAATATATTGTTGATTTTTCCTAAGTAGCATCGAGAGCCATTCTCTTGGAGAATGGAGGCACTTGTTCAGTTACTAGGAACTTGATCCAGTCTGGAATTGGGGGACTTAGCCTAGTGCTGAGAGCCATTAACTAAATGGAGGCACCTGGTTAGTTACCGAGAATTAGAACCAACCTGGGATTGGGGGAATCATCCTAGACTTAAGGGCCATTCACTGAATGGAGGCATTTGGTCAGTTACCAAGAACTTGAACCAGTCTAGGACCGCAGGACTCAACCTAGGGCTGAGGGCCATTCTCCGGGAGAATGGAGGCACTTGGTTAGTTACCAAGTACTGGACATTGAGTCAATTGATGGAGCCCAGGGTTGAGGCACCTAGTCAGTTACCAGGTCATCACCATAAGCCCTAGACCAGGTCTGGGCATGTGACGTGCTCATCTCCTTGATCTATGGGCTATAAGACCCTCTCCAAGGATTAGCTACCCCTGGTTAAGACACCTAGCATGTGATCTTGGTGGCACAAGGAGTTCAAGTTAAAAGCATTTAGTAATTCTCCCTATTCATGGAGATGTACTTTTAGTGGTCATGAAGGACCCTAGAGACCACTTACTTTGATCTTAAAATACTTGGAGGACCATCTAACCCTAAGCCCTGGTCCATGAGGAAGACCAAGTGACACAAGTCAAAACACAGAGAAGACTTTTGTACCACAAAAGATTAAAAGTCAAAGGGTCAAAGATGAAAAAGATTTATACCCTAATGACAACTCCTAATTATGTGGGACCAACTCTTTTGTTTGAAAGCCTATAAGTAAATGTCACTTGCAATTCAGTTGAACACACAACACTTATCACTTGACTGCTCCCACTTGGACTGAGGCAAAAATTCACCGAGGGTGACTGAAGTTTTCATGATTGAGATTTTCTCTCTCCTTGCTGCTGTTGAAGAAGGTATTGTGGTTGAGGTTTTTCCTTTCTCTTTGGATCTTGCCCTAGTGTGGCGACCTTGCCAACTAGGGCTTCTTCATACCCTTTCATGGTGATGAGCTAGGGCTGACCCTCGGAGGTGACCAAAAGTTGCAGCAGCAACTGCCATACTCTTGTTGGTGGCTAGGCTGCTACAACATAGTCTAGGGCATCAACAAACTCTGCTGGCAGCCCACGGTGGAGGGTTAGGCCTTGGAGGAGGCCATGGGTAGCAGCACAGGGCTACCACGACCCTCACTGCTAGTCTCCTTAGACACCAACACCTCAAACAAGACACGGGCAACATCAAACAGGGTTCGAGCAGCTCCAAAAGAAATTTCGGGCAGCTGACTTTCACCCTCCGTGTGGCAGCACTTTGTGACAGCAGTACAACTGCTAGGGTTTGATAAGTTTGTTAAACACTCATCTTAGAATTCTGAGATAATTTTTTCTCTTCCTTCATCTACAAACTCAGTCATCTCATTTAAGGGATGAATTACTAATGCTTTGGGGTTTTTGTCCTTTAAAGGTTTCCCTGTGAAAAACATCTTGTGCTCAATTGTGTGATGCTTGGTTGACTACAACACTTTTCCTACTGCTATTTACTGTTCAAGCTCTATCTATATTACAGTTTGCAAATTTTTAAAGAATTTTATGCACATGTTAAAATTCAGCATGGTATTAGACCTTTGCATGTGAAGATTGCAGTAAGAGAGAAGACTGCTATAATCCTCCTAGACCTTAGGACATTTGCAGACTTGTTAATCAGAAATGGCCACCAACACTTTCAGACCGGAAGAAAGGCTTGAGGGATCAACCAACTACAACTCATGGAAAGCTAGGCTTATGGCCACTTTGGAAGAGAATGATCTTGAGGACTTGGTTCTTAATGCCACAGAAGAACCCACATCTAATGCTGGAAGGATTGCCGTCAAGAAGAAGCAAGCAAGGCAAGGAGGATCATCTACTACTCAGTCAAGGAGACCTTGATGCCCACCATCACACCATTGAAGACTGCAAAAGAATGCTTTGACACCTTGACAAATTTATATGAAAAGAAGGCACCTAGCCAGAAGAGAGTACCGAAGAAGAGGCTTTGTACATTGAAGATGAATAAAGATGAAGGAGTTGCCCCCTTCACAAAATTTGCTCATGTAAGAGACCAACTTTTTGCTATTGGTATACTTGTAGATGATGATGATCTTGTACAGACTGTATTCGATGGTCTTCCTAGTCCTTGGGAAACCTTTTTGGCAGCTGTAAGTGGACATGAATCTCAACCAAACTTTGATAGACTTTGGTATGACTGCTTGGAAGAAGAGGGAAGAATTCAGAGTAGATCAAATGGCGCTAAGGAAGGGAACCTTGCTCTTACGACCAAGACAAGGAAGTTCAAGAAGCCCTTCACTTAGAAAAAGAAAGAAAATAAAACATAAGGTAAACATTCAGATGCTTCAAGTTTAGAATGTTTTAATTGTCATAAGATAGGACAATTTGCCAAGGATTGCAGGCAGCCAAAGAGAAGGTTTAAAAGTTGATTTCAAGCTTCTACAGCAGAAGAAGAAGAACCCAAGAAGAAGAAGAATGCTAAGTCTTCCAAAGAAGATGAACCAAGAAGGGAATACTACTTGATCTCCGCTCTTTCAGGATCCATAACCAACAGTGCTAACTCTTGGTTAGTGGATAGTGGTGCTTCCAGACATATGATAGGTTTCCGTGAGGCACTTTCCAACTACAGAAAGAAGAAGTTCGCTACTCAAGTAGAACTTGGGGATGACACCACCTACAAAATTAAGGGAGTTGGTTCTACTTCACTTCAACTCGATTCAGGGATTGTTTTGCATATTGATGACATACTATATATCCCTGGGTTGAAGAAGAACCTCCTCTCTGTTGTTGGCTTAGAAGACAAGGGCTACAGGGTTCTCTTCATGGACAAGAAGGTCCTACTATGGGCAAAGAATAAGAAGCTAAGCTCAGCAGAACCGATTGGAGTTTGAGAGGGAGGTCTTTTCAAAGCTTCCGGGAATTCCACACAAGCATTGATTCACAACACAATTGACTCATGTGAACTATGGCATCGAAGGTTTGGACACCTTCACTATATGACTCTTTCTAGTCTTCAAAAGATGGTTACAGGTATGCCTGCGATTTCTCTTAAACCTAATGGTGTTTGCAAAGGTTGTGCTCTAGGTAAGAACACTAAGAAATCTTTCTCCAGAAGCAAGAATAGATCTAAAGGAATCTTGGACTTGATTCATTATGACATATGTGGGCCTATGTCTTCACCCTCCTTGAGTGGGTGCTTGTATTATGTTTTGTTCATAGATGATCACTCTCGTAAGTCCTAGATCTACTTTCTAAAAGTCAAAAGTGAAACTTTTGACAAATTCAAAGAGTTCAAGGCTCTAATCGAAAACCAGACAGGAAGACACATCCATATCCTAAGGTCAGATAACGAAGGTGAATATGAATCTAATGAGTTTGATGATTTTTCTTGAGAAGCAAGAATCAAGAGGGAGTTGACAGTGCCTTACAATCCTCAACAGAATGGGGTTGCAAAAAGGAAGAATAGAACGATATGTGAAACTGCTAAAGCTATGCTGACTGACCTTGATCTTCCTTTATCTTTGTGGGCTGAAGCTGCATGTATTGCTGTGTACATTCAAAACAGAATCACTCATGCCATCTTGGGGGAAAAGAATCTAGAAGAAGTATTCATAGGCAAGACACCTGTAGTTGACCACATGAGGATTTTTGGCACTCTTGTGTATATTCATGTGCCAAAAGAAAAGAGGGCTAAGCTAGAGCATTTCAAAAAGAAAGGCATATTTGTTGGTTATAGTGAAAGCTCGAAAGCTTACCTCATCTATGTTCCTGGACAAAGGTACATTGAAGTCAGTAGAGACATGATTTTCCATGAGGAAGCTGTGTTTCGTCAAACAAAAGAGCTTCCAAAGGATGTAGAAGAATCCCCTTCTGAGATTCCAGATTCAGAAGTTCAGAGGGAGGAAGAAGAATTTGAGCCTCAAATTCCAGGTGTGCCTGAAGAATCTGAAAGACCAACTGAAGAACTACTTGAGGTTCTTCCTTCCAAAAAGAGACCTGATTGGTACCGTGAAATAGTGCAAGAAGCAGAGAAGCATAAAGCTCCTCTCGAAACTTTCAGAGAAAGCATAAAGCTTCAGAAGTACTCAAGCCTTATGAGCAAGCTCATCGATGCAAAACCCTCCACATACAAAGAAGCAGCAAGCCAACAGGTATGGAATGATGCTATGATTGAAGAATAGAGTTCAATTATGAAAAATGATGTATGGGAAGTTGTTCTTAGACCGACAGGAAAGTCAGTGGTAACATCTAGATGGCTTTACAAAATCAAGCACGCTGCTAATGGCAGCATTGAGAAGTATAAGGCCAGATTTGTAGCTCATGGCTTCACTCAAAAAGAAGGCATAGACTATGATGAGACTTTTGTTCTTGTCGCTAGATATACCGCCATCAGAACTATCATCTCCCTTGGTGCTGTGTTTGGATGGAAACTCCATCAAATGGATGTTAAGACAACTTTCTTCAATGGCAAAATCGATGAGGAAGTCTACATTGAACAACCAGAAGGCTTTGTGACTCATGGGAATAAGTCCCATGTGTGTAAACTAAAGAAAGCCTTGTATGGACTCAAACAGGGTCCGAGAGTTTGGTATGCAAGAATTGATGGCTACCTTCACAGCATGGGGTTCTCCAAAAGTACTGCTGATTCCAATCTGTACTTTAAGGTTGTTCATAACCATCACTTAATCCTAGTCTTATATGTGGATGACTTGTTCCTTACCGGGGAGGAACAACTGATAGCTCAGTGTAAGAGGGAGCTTACCTTTGAATTTGAAATGAAGGATCTTGGTCTGATGCACTATTTTCTTGGCTTAGAGGTCTGGCAAAAGCCAGGCGAGATCTTCCTAACACAAGGGAAGTATGCAGTCGATATCTTGCAGAGATTTGGGATGCATGACTGCAACATGAGCGTACCTATGACAACGAACTTGAAGAAGTTGCGTGACTCAGCCACCTGTTCACAGGATGTGGATTCCACTCTGTATCGACAGCTCATTGGATCACTAATGTATCTCGTGCACACGAGACCAAATATCTATTACACAATAAATGCTCTAAGTCAGTTCATGTCCAATTCGAAGCACATACACTGGGTAGCTGCTAAACATGTACTCAGATATGTGCGAGCTACTATCACTTATGGGCTTAGGTATACTTCCAACAGTGGAGTAATGTTAGTCGGATATGCCGATTCCAATTGGGCTGGCAGTGCAGTAGATAGGAAAATCACCTCAGGCTATTGCTTTAGTATGGGATCAACAATGATCTCTTGGTCCAGTAGGAAACGGGGTTCCATAGCTCAGAGCACAGTTGAAGCTGTGAGTATATTGCTACTAGTGATGCCTACAAAGAAGCAGTTTCGCTTAGGAAACTTCTCTCTGACTTGTTCGGTGGAAAGCTTGAGTCAACGATTATTCATTGTGATAATCAGAGTTGCATTAAGCTTTCAGAAAACCCGGTGTTTCACGACAGATCGAAATACATTGAAATGAAGTACCACTTCATTAGAGACTTAGTATAGAGAGGCACCCTGAAGCTGCAATACATCCGTACAGATGAACAGATTGCAGATATTTTGACCAAGCCTCTGACATCCACAAAGTTTGTGTACTTTTGTGACAAGCTTGGTATGGCAGAGAATATCTCTCTCGCTGAGAGGGAGTGTTGATTTTTCCTAAGCAGCCTCGAGAGCCATTCTCTTGGAGAATGGAGGCACCTGGTCAGTTACCAGGAACTTGACCTAGTTTGGAACTGGGGGACTCATCCTGGGGCTGAGAGCCATTCATTGAATGGAGGCACCTGGTCAGTTACCAGGAATTTGAACCAGTCTGGGACTGGGGGAATCAGCCTAGAGTTGAGGGCCATTCACTGAATGGAGGCACCTGATTAGTTACCAAGAACTGGAAAGTTGAACCAGTCTAGGACTGGGGGACTCAGCCTAGGGTTGAGGGCCATTCTCCGGGAGAATGGAGGTGCTTGGTCAGTTACCAAGTACTTGACATTGAGTCAATTGATGGAGCCTAGGACTGAGGCACCTGGTCAGTTACTAGGTCATCACCATAAGCCGTAGATCGGGTTTGGCCACGCGATGCACTCCTCTCCTTGATCTATGGGCTATAAGACCTTCTCTAGGGATTAGCTACCCTTGGTTAAGACACCTAGCACCTGATCTTGGTGGATCAAGGAGTTCAAGTTAAAGCATTTAGTAATTCTCCCTATTCTTGAAGATGTACTTTGAGTGGGCATGAAGGACCCTAGAGACCACTTACTTTGATCTTAAAATACTTGGAGGACCATCTAACCCTAAGCCCTGGTCCATGAGGAAGACCAAGTGACACAAGTCAAAATACAAAGCAGACTTTTGTACCACAAAAGATTAAAAGTCAAAGGGTCAAAGATGAAAAAGATTTATACCCTAATGACAACTCCTAATTATGTGGGACCAACTCTTTTGTTTGAAAGCCTATAAGTAAATGTCACTTGCAGTTCATTTGAACACACAACAATTATCACTTGACTGCTCCCACTTGGACCGAGGCAAAAATTTGCTGAGGGTGACTGAGAATTTCTCTCTCCTTGCTGCTGTTGAAGAAGGGATCATGGCTGAGTTTTTTCCTTTCTCTTTGGGTCTTGCCCTAGTGTTGTGGCCTAGCCAACTAGGGATCCTCCATACCCTTTCACGGTGATGAGCTAGGGCTGGCCCTCGGAGGTGATCAGCAGTTGCAGCAGCAGCTGCCATACTCTTGCTGGTGGCTAGGCTACTACAGCATAGTCTAGGGAAGCAGCAGATCCTGCTGGCAGCCCACAGTGGAGGGTTAGGCCTTGGAGGAGGCCACAGGTAGCAGCACAGGGCTGCCACTACCCTCGTTGCTAGTCTCCCTTGACGCCAGCACCTCAAACAAGACATGGGCAGCATCAAACAGGGTTTGGGCAGCAGGTATAGTCCTGGATTTCGGGCAGCAGAAGAAAATTTTGGGCATCAGGTACAGTCTGAAATTTCAGGCAGCAGGTACAGTCTGAAATTTTGGGCTGTAGGTACAGTTCTGAAATTTCGGGCAGCAGGTACAGTCTGGAATTTCCGGAAGCAGAGAATTCCGGGAAGCAGTAAAACTCCGGGCAACAGAGAAATTCGGGCAGCTGACTTTCACCCTCCACGTGGCAGCACTTGGTGACAGCAGTACACCTGCTAGGGTTTGAAAATTTTGTTAAACATTCATCTCAGAATTCTGAGATAAATTTTTCTCTTCATCTACAAACATAGTCATCTCATTTAAGGGATGAATTACTAATGCTTTGGGGTTTTTGTCCTTTAAATGTTTCCCTGTGAAAAACATCTTGTGTTCAATTGTGTGATGCTTGGTTGACTACTGCACTTGTCCTACTGCTATTTACTGTTCAAGCTCTATCTATATTACAGTCTGCAAATTTTTAAAGAATTTCATGCACATGTTAAAATTCAACATATATCAGGGAGGGTACAAAAAGAAACTTATCAAAAATATTGACAAGCATAAACTTGGACCTGAAAAACTTGAAAACAATCGGGAGAGATTAGAAATATTTCCAACATGGATGTCTCTTATCTATGATCAGACCAAGAGAAATCTTGGCAAGTATTTTCCAGCGATATCTGCATGTTTTTGTTTTAGTCGGTATCTATCTACTGCCAAATCACGGTGAGAAAACACGTGTTAGAGAAATCAACGCTTGTTGCATGAGTCCCACAACAATTGCTGCATGTGGGCTTGCCAACTTTGTTAGAATTTTAATCCTTGATTGTCAACCTTGCCCGCTGTTTGACCCAATGCCACATAGGCAAAACCTGTAAGAATTCTTGTCACTTAGAATTTTCAAGGGCCTGATGTGCCTCACATGGGCCATAGGGACCTGTCCCCACCTTTAAAATCCATGTTCTGGCTGATTTGAAATTCTGGGGACTTTGGTTGTCCTTGGAAACGTCCTAAAATACGTAGGGACTCAGGGACCTTTAGGGGATCATCCCCAGATTCTAGGAAAAATTTACTGGACTTTTAGGGACCCAACCCCATATTCCTCAAGTTTTCGGGAACACCTAGATGTCCCTCATGCTGTAGCTTTCTGGTTGGGTTAAAAACTGGCAAAATAAATAAACAATGCGACTTGTACCATGCGCCCCATTCGTCTAAGTTGCAACCGTAAGCTTTATACCATAACCTAAGTCGATTTTCTCATTTCATTCATTATTTCACTCTCACTGACTGTCTCACATATGCCTGTGAGTAAATTCCTTTGGAGCCTCCATTCCTTCTCAAGTTTTCACAGAGCTTTCTCACATCTTAGATCTGCTTGTGCATATCGCTTTGAATCACTCTTCAAGGAGCTTGCCAATGCCATTCAGAGGCTCTACCTTTTAATTGCAGAGGCCAGCAAACAACATTTTGGTGTATTTAAACTGAAGTGCATATTTTGGTTTCCATATTTCCGGCCTCCAGGCTATTCTTGTTTATGATTTATGTTTTAAACCCTAGTTTTCTCTTTATACCTAATGCTTATCATAAGTGTTACTTTTACAGTTTACATCAGTTATTTTCTAGTGTTATAAAATCCTTGAATTCATGTTACATAGAATCTACTGATGGTTGTCTCGATGAACTTCTCCCTTGGCTTTTTTGATCGTTGGTGGTGTTATCTCATTGTTGTAAATGTTAACTGTTTCTTTCATGTAACATTTATTTTATTCTAATACTACATTAAAATAGTCTTATGTCCATTGAACATGAATGACTTTCCTGACTATGCCAATTTGAATGTTTACTGTTGTGTTGCTGATTTCTAAAAGTTGATATTTGTGCAGTAAACTAGTTCTATTTCATCATTCATGTCTTGTGAATTATAATTTTTAAATTATTTTTAATAGTTAGTGTATGTGAATTATAGTTTTTAAATTGTTTTTAATAGTTTTTGTGTGTGTGTATATTATTGCTGTCCCCAACTCTCTGTCTGTTTCACTCGAAGAACCAGGGAGTGTGGTTTAGCTGTTTCGAACATGTGTTTGCCTGTCCCTCCCGTCCTCCATTCCAGAAAGCTTGAAGAATTTGGGTGTGTGGTCTAGCTGTTCTGAACATGCATTTGCCTGTCTCTCCTGTCCTCTTTCCCAGAAAACCGTGCTATGTAGGATATCTCCCTTAGTTGTAACTTGTGACTGCAGCTGGCCTCTGTCTGCTATGTTGTGCTTGCCTGCTTGTCAGAGAGCCTTTGAGCACGTAAGGAGGCCCTCCTGTTCTCTGGTGGGTCAACTGCTGCAACCTTTCTTTACTCAGACTGCCACCAGCCTTTAGTGAACGATGCATGTTTGTCAATGTCACAATTGTGCTGACTGTTGATTTTCCAAACCTTAAAATTTCCATCTACTTTTTCTTGTCCTTTAATTTCCCAAGTTTAATGCTTAGTCCCATTAAAAATTTAGTTCTTTTATTTTAATTAAATAAAAAATAAATGACTTATCTCTTTCATTGCGGGTGCCTTTACTATGATGTTGTTCTCTGCTTCAATGTGTGCCAAATGCCTTGGCCTCATTCCGTGTCATGTCCTCACATGATTTGTTGGCCCCTTTGAACCTTCAACCTGCCTGCTAGATGCCAACACTCTGTGGCTTTGATACCATGTCAGATGATGCACATACACCATAGTAGAATTATCCAGAGAGAGATAAAAGATATATTAATTGATGTTATTCATATGGTAAATGTCAAAACTTAAAAGATGTCGAATGAGAGAGACAAGCCCTGTACAACCAGCTTATTACATTAAGAAAAAACTTAGTCTAACTATGAGTTGATGTTAGTTAAGATGTGAACTTAAGTTACTTTATTAATCTAAGATAATAAATGCATGAACACATGACCATTACAGCTACCTCTAACAGATATCTGCAAGATCTTGTCTTCTGTAAACTTAGTTAGATTACATATTTGTGATATTGTAAGTCTCTTTCTAATCTATCCTTATAGCTGGCTACCTGCAACTTGGAAGAGAGAATTATAAATTTTTTATTCCCTGTTAACTAATGCAATTCATGTTATTGTATTCTAGCCATTCGTTTGTTATCAAAGCTTCCAATGCATTTTAAGTGTAAGTTTTTGTAGGCTATGCCAAATCAGTCTCAAACACTACAATGCATATTTTATTGTTGATAACTTGATACCTTTGGATCCAGTAATTTGTGCTAATACCTGGTGCATGAATTATCAAGCTGCATTCTGAGGATATTGGTTGCATAATAATAATAATAATAATAGTAATAATAATGTAATTTTAAGGTCACGGCCAAGCCAGACACCAATTGGTGTATGAGACCCCCTTGCATATGGGACAAGGGACCCCTGCTGCACAGCGATTTGACTGCTAAAGTCTATGGAGGTGTACATAGACCCTTTAATTGTGTCTAACCTTTCGTCATAAATTCTCCACTCTTTCCTATGCTCTCTGTTCTTCCATTTCTGTTGTCCTCACTAGTTTGTTCTGTTTTTCATTGAGAAGTCTAAAATTAGTGTTATGCTGGAAGTGTTCTTATTCTGAACTGTCATATCTCAGATAGCGTTACTCTTTTCAGATATCTTAAAATAAGGTCAAATGGTTGAATTGTATTCTTTTGTCTTCCTTCTTTGAAACATCATATAAGATTGAATTTAGATTCTATGGGATGGAGGCACAGCATAATTGTTTATGTACATCATATTCATATATGATCCGGAAAGAACATAATAATCATCCCTTGGATCACATGCCCTTCCATATCAGTGGTAAATTAATAATTGATATATTTTTATTACTCTTGCATTCAATAGGAAATTACATAATAGGCTCTAGGTGGGCATATTCATAATGAAGTCATTTCGAATTATGTCATATTTGCACCTTGCTTTATTTGAGAGGTCTATGAGCTATTTATTCAGTCTGCTGTTTGGGCTTTTCCAGGAAAAGCTGCTGACTTTTCGTATAAAAGAGCTAAAGGATGTCTTAAGTCGCGTCAGATTAGCAAGGCACGGAAGGAAACAGGTCTGTATTTTCAGGTTCTGCAGTTTTGATTGAACTACAATTTCTTATTCATAGGAATGAACTTTGGCTGTCAAATGCCTGAACAAATCTTTTGAGTTGTGTTGTTGCCCTGTCATTGCAAAGGGTGTGGTCTTTTTGAGTTTGAACCAACAGTTTTCTGTTGTTCTGATGAACTTTCTTTGTGCAAAGATTTTCTTTCAGTTTCAGTAAATTGTCATGTAGATCATATTTGGGGATTACATGAGGATGAGCAGTATTGGCATCTGAATGGTTGTGACTTAAATTAGATTTGCTCCATCTATCCAATTTTACTTGGGCTAACTGATTTGTTCTATGTTGCTTTGTTAATATTTTTAACAGAATTATCACTCACAATGCCTTTGGTTGCACAAAACAGGTTCTTATAGAAAGGATTATGGCGTTGCTTTCACCTCCTGATCAGCAAGGTCAGAAAGTTAGCTTAGTTCTATGTATCTTAGAATTTCATTCGCATTTCTGGACTTCACTTGTTGAAGTATAGGAGCGCATCAGCTTCATTTTAATTAATCTTTTAAATTTATGCCTTGTATATGAATCCGTTTTAATTAAATTGATGCCTTGCATATAATTTTTTCTTTAATTCATGTCTTCATGTCTTGCAGCATATGAATTTGGTTTAATTCATGTCTTCTTGCCTTGCATACACGATCATTCCCAATTGAATTCATGCCTTACAGTTATCAAAAGTATATTAAAATATTTGGTTTGTTAGGTAGATATGGCACATGTATGCTGAGTGGTGTACAGTCCTTTTGCTTTATCATCTTTAAATTGTGAGTTTAATTTTATCTGTTATTACACTTTTTTAAAATCTGATGGAATAAATCGTGGAAAACCCTCCAAGTACTTTTCCATGATTCATGTATGGTAAATGGGGTAAACCATCGGCCTTATTTAGGGAGCCTAATCCCAAGAGGATCAAGAGAGTTGAACCTTGACCTCTCATACTGTGGGGGAGAGATCTCACGTCTGGCAGAAGACCAGTTGATATAACCCTTGTGGCCATTACACTCATAGTTATGTGGGTAGTTGCATGCTTTTTCATACTTAGAAACTTCAGGGCATCTTTAGAAGCTTCTTGTTAAGTAGGTAGCCAACAGGATTTTAATTGAGTTGGGTAATTTCAAGAAAAATAATACTATATTCTTAGTTTTGTTATCGAAATACCATGAACTTCTAGCTCAACAATGTTGGACTCTCACACAAGTTGTACCTGAGTTGTTTGATTAATGAGTCGTCTCTCTGGACTTGATGTTCCGTGAAGCGTTGCGGGTTTTGATCTTGTGTTTATATTTTAGTGGTACATTCACTAGTTTTATTTGTTGGTTAGTGTGGCTATAAAATCCTCTTACAGATTTACCTCTTCAGAAGGTTGTTTCCTCCTCAAACTATATGCTATTTTATTTCTTGGAGTTTCTTAGTCGTGCTTGTCTCATAATATATCTTATTTCTATGATTGCCTGATGTGGCACTCAATGTCTAGTAGAAGTTCGTTTTCTTTCTCATATAAGTCTTTTACCTTAAAGTACGACTTCCTCGAGGAAAGGTACTCCCAGATTGAGATCCTGTCCATATCAAACGTTTTAGTGATCAAGTCTGAAGTTGTGAACCAACCCCTCATGTCATATGTACAATGAGACAGGAAAAATAAATGAAAAGTGTAATTTACGATAATAATACATGGTCTAACTTGGTTCAGTAGCAAATTAGGGACTAAGCTTCATGAGTAATTGAGGTTTATGAGAGAATAATCTACTCATACACAGAGGGCATGGACCTCCTTAACATTCCCTCTCTAGATTAGGCTTACTAGTATGCTCTTAGGATTGAAATTAAACTTCAAAATGAGCCATAACAATAGTAACATTAATTGAAGAAGCCCCAAGGCAAGCCTTCACACACCTCTTCTTACCCATCATCCTTCAATTCTGAAGCTGTGTTAATGACAAGCTTTTCAGGATTAAACACAACAAAGTGTGGGTGCTTTTCTAGGTTTGCAGTGTCGGGCAAACATTTTGTAGACATTCTCCTAGAGGAGTCATGTGAATCAGTGTTTTAAAAACCAGCTGAGTCCGAGTTGGCCGAGTTGACCCCCGACAGAGCTGACTCGGCCTGCAACTGGGTTCGGATGGCCGATTTTATACTTAGTCTGCTGAGTTGGGTCCAAGTAGGCCGAGTTAGGGTCCGAGTTGGCCGAGTTGCAACCTGAGTCAGCCGAGTCAGCTGTGGCAAACACCCACAAGAATGCAGACTCCAAAATAACATGTTTATTTTTTATTTTTAATATTTTTCTTATTCTAACCATAACCTGAGGCCATAAGATGACTCCCTGCCCCTCTATTTGCCTCACACTTAGGCTGTAAGATGTTTGTGAGCATTTGGCATTATTGTTGTTTGGATTCATGGAGGCTTGGAGGAGCGTCCAACAGTGAAGAACAATCAACATGATTGGAGGAGTTGGACTGTTGGAGACCGGTTTTCTGTTACCTAGTTGTATGTTAGCTTCCGGCTAGCCATTGTTTCTTTTTTTCTCATTAAATTAACAAATACCATTCCTGTTTTCTATTGTTTGCTGCCAAAATCATAAGATTTTTTTTCTTTTTTCTTTGCATGTTTAGATTTGCTTTGCATTTAGATTCTAGATTGGCCCCAAAAGGAAAAGATTAGGCATGGATCCATGCTGATGTCATTGAAGGGAAAATGTATTGCAAGTGTTGCAAGACATGGATTAAAGGAGGGGGCTTTAATAGATTTAAACAACAGTTGGCTGCTGTTAGAGGAAATATTGCCCTATGGGAAGCTGATTTAGAGTTTATTGGAGAGATTAGGTTCGAGTTGCAACAACAGTTTGATGAATTTGAAGAGGAGAAGGCTAAACAAAAAGCTATGTATGATCATTGACTTATGATGTAGTGGCATCATAGCATGTTGTTTTTTGGACTCTACAAGCCATTTAGGCCTCATTGATTATGTTTTTGTTCTAGATATGTATTGCACAGTACACTCGATGCCATTTTGATATATTCACACTTATATGGTATATGCATGAGTACACATTGGATATTTTGTTTCTAATGCTTTGCAAGCATGGATTAAAATCTTTAAAATATTTTCTTTCTTTAAAATTTAATATTTTATGTATTTTTTGAGTAACCCGAGTCATTAAATTCAAATCAGCCGAGGCATTACCTATTCATTACCGATTCCGAGTCCGAGTCCGAGTTTTAAAACATTGATGTGAATTGACCAATGACTAGTGGAGAATGGCCTTGGTGTAGCCTTGATTAGTCATGTGAAGTGGCTAAGAGTGAATAAGGCTCGATGTCCTTAGCCTTGATTAGCCATGTGAAGTGGCTAAGAGTGAAGAAGGATAGAGGTCACATTGCATACTTTGTGAAGGATTGATCCGTGATAGAGTAATCTATTCTATATTAGAGTGAGTTGACTTGTTTATTTGATAAGGAATTTCATCATCTTGTAGAATATACAATGTTTATTCTAATGTTGAATTTGACATAGGCTCTAGGAAGTGTCCGGAACTTCTTAGAGTGGGGTCAAATCAACATTAGAGCTCTTTGTGAATAGGCGTGCATGTGAGGAGATGAACATCAATAAGGACAACTTTTCTATGATGAAGAAATAACTAAGAAGTCAAGTCAACCATTGAAGAAGTCCCAAATAGCATTGAAGAAACCTCAAGAAAGACGAAAGACTAGAAGTGCAAGTCAACATTGAAGATAAAATGAAACTTGAAGTGAAAAAGACAAGTCGGCCTCATCAAGTGTACAAGTCGGCCCCATAGTGGAATTAAAGTGAACTAAAGAATATAAATAAAGTGCTCACACATCTCATTTGTTCACTCATAATCACACATCATCTTCTCTCTCCTAGTGCACAATTGTAGGCGAGCATAGCAAAGGTCAAAGGAGTAATTTTTGGGGTTTTTATTGTCTTTAGAAGATTCACTACACTTGCTAGGGTTTCTTGCGAAGAAGGGAAAATCTCTTATGTGCTAGGGTTTCTCTTCATGAATGGTATTGTACTTGAATTGGATTGATTTCTTCTAAGAAAAGTTGGCTAGGTTTTCTCCCTATTGGGTTTCCTAGGATAAAATTATTGTGTCCATTGTACATGGTTGTGTTTCTATGGTCCTTTATTTCTACTGCAATTAAGTTAAAATTTTCAGTGTGCAATTATTCAATGAAAACTGTGGGATGAAAGGAATGCTTGAAATCTTTGTGAAATAATTGTTAAGATCTGAAAATAGATTAAAATTTCAACACAAAGTAAGGTCAAACACTAGAGCACTTTATCCAAAAACCAAAGAAGTTATCCCAATAGCCACACATGTGGTACAACCCTTTAATAAAGTGATGCAACATCCTCAAAAAGTCTCTAGAGCACGTACAATGGTTCAAGGTGATGAAGAATTGTCCAGTGTGAGAGAGCATGGTCCAAATGTGTTTAAATCTTCCTTAACTTGTGCCAGTGGTGCAATAAGGTCAAACCAAGTGTTGGAAATAGCTCTAGAAAGGTGAAAAATGACCTAAAGACGAACCTAGTGCTCTCAAACCCGTAGGAATCTCTTAGTGTTCTACACCTTGGAAAGGTCTCAGAAAGAGATTTCGGACTATATATGGTGCTTCCCAAACCGAGCTAGGATGAGTGAGACTGACCCTCCGGAAGATAGGATACCAAAATGTTGAAAAGCAACCCAAAACCAACAAAAATGGCCCAGAAAGATGTCTCGATTGCTTTAACGCCTTGAAGAATGAGGCTTAGCGTTTTGAACCATTGGATAGGGCTCTTAAAGAGCTTTCCAATCATATATCATATGTCCTCATATGAGCAAGGTCATTAGAGAACCAAGGGTTTGAAAATAGGGTCTTGTTTTGCTCAATTCGCCCTAGGATAACCATGAAGACTAGCTGCAAAATGTAAGGATATGCCAAGAACTCAACACCACAATGAAAATTATCAATATGCCATCCAAACCATCAACATGTCACCACCACTAAGAATTGTGATGAAAATTACAGATGGACACCCATGCAAAAAATGGGGGGCAACACATCAGAGTCCTTTAGATTCCAATCTGTACCTCAAAAGCATTGGTATGATATCATCCTATTGGTCATTTATGTAGATGATGTCATTATAATAGGTAATGTTACCGCTCAAATTAGCAAACCTGATGAGGGTCCCAAATCGTGGTGCTACGAGGGTAAACACAAAAAGAATTGCGCCCAATGTCACCACAACACAACTCCTTATTCTTTAGGTCAACTACTAGAGGTCAAGGGGGGGTCCCTAATGTATGTGAAGTAGATTTGCAAACCAGTTTGACAATACATGAATACCTCATGAGCAACCTCTTAACAAAGGTTAGTGCCTTATGGAGTTAAAGCAATGAATACAAGGATATTTACCAAGTACTTTAAGAGGCTAGGAGTTGATATAATAAATGCACACAAATAGAGCAGATGACAAAAGGATTGCTGCTGTTCTGAGATGACTGCCAGCAAAACGTGCTCAAAAGATGGCTGAAACCTACTTAAAACAAGCCCCACTAACCTAGGAATGTGTGCCAAGCAAAGAGGGGTAGGAATCATACCTTTAGGGCAGCCAGCAAATCTGGAAATGACCTACCAGATCTGATTGAGGGCTAGTAACAACATTGATAATCATGCAAGAGAGCTGCTAACAACGACTTGGGACACTTGGAATCTTGGAGGGTCTTGCAAATTACCTGTAGACCTTGAAAAGTGGGCCAAATGATCGCTGCAATGGAATCTGCAAACCTGGTTTATGCCACAACCAGCCCCCATAAATCACATGAACACCAATTCAGGCCACTAGATGGAGGCCAAGTGACTAGGGTTGGTAGTAGGCCTTTCTCTTATCTTGTAGGCCCCTTGAAACTTGGATTTGGATGGCTGCACCTGCTAAAATCAGATCTGAAAACACATCGACACTTGCACAATTGTTAGATAACCTAAACTAACCACCAAGACTAGATGCCCTTGAAGATTAGCCACAAATCCAAAGCGACAATTCATTTTTGATGGGTTAGATTGTTCACAAATGCAATATTTTTTGGGTTCG
>LPNX011221085.1:0-41284 GCA_001517045.1 Pseudotsuga menziesii | reverse complement strand
TATATATATATATATATATATATATATATATATATATATATATATTTAAATTATAGATATATAATTTGGTAGATTTTGAAGAAGAAAAAAGGAATTAGACCTTAGTAGTTAGTCTTATTCCTAGCGCAACAAGAGATCAAGTTTAACGTTCCTTTCTCAAATTGGCAATACAATCTTTATAAATTATGGCAAAGATTAGCAGCCCCAAGGTTACAGTAATCCTTAACCTAATTAGGGAAAAATATGAATACCAAGGCCCACAAGCAGAGCTCCTTCAAGAGGAAAGTCTCCACTAAAAAGGTTAACATGATATAGAATAAATTTATAAAACCCTAATTGATCTAGCCAAGGTGCATTTAGAGCAAAGCTAGACAAGAGATTATAAAATCATACCCCACACCAATGAAGGAAAAGAGCAGAGAAGAAACCCTAAATCTTTCCCTTACTACGAGTTATCATCAACCATTCTTAGTATCAACTTTGAAGGCTTAGCAAAACCCTAGAAAATCCACAATTTGTCCTTCACATCAAAAGAAACATGTCAAGAGAGAAGTGAGCTATCCTTAAGAGCTCATGTATACTAGGAGGGAAAAGATAAGAATCATGATTGAACCCTTGTTCTTGCTTACAAAATGAGAAGGATAGGTGCTTCATTTATACTAAGCGACCTCGTCCTATTTAATCTTGAGCCGACCTAACAAAATGACATGTAATTTAAATTTGTGACTTGGCACCCATAGAAGCTGTGGACTAAGCTCAAAAGACATAAAATAATGACAAATAAGCAAGAGGCTTCAACCAAGTTGGAATGTTGAACCTAGGAGGATGTCATGCCCTAGCTAACCCCAACAATGTGTTTTTTTTGCTTTCAATATCCTCCTTTTTGCTAGGTACGACCTTCTAAATTCTATTTTAAGGTGGACATCTTTCACTTCTTTGAAAAGATGACTAAGAGGAGGGGTAACCGTAATACAACAAATTAAGGTCCAAGTGGGTATGATTGAGGTGTGTTAAAGCGGGGTATGATGACCCTTACAAGTGCAATCACCTTTACAAAGCATAATATCATAAGTGTAGCTAGGGGCTCCACATATCACGTGTCCTAATGAAGTCACCCCAAGATGCGCCAATACCTATCCAAGGCATAAATGCTCGACAAGAGAGGGAGTTACCATCCATCAAGGGGTAGTTTGCAAGGCCACAAGACCAGTACACCTTGAAATGAGGACTAGGAGGACCTGCCATGATTGACTAGGGTGTCTGGGTCACTGATAGACCAACACTTTTACATAAAATAGCCCCGACTTGACCTTTTACAATTGAAAAAAGAATCCCCTCTTTGGCATATCTAGTAGGGTGCATTGCAAATAATCTGGGGCGTAATAGGTAGTGAGGCAAGTGCAATTAAACATTTCAAATATAATGAGTAAATATTTTAACATGACTGATCTAGGGCTCCTACATTATTGATTAGTTGTAGAAGTTTGGGAAATAGGTATTACCGTAGTAGCACTTGTGTCCCACAAGCAAAATATGCTAGGAGTCTTGACGAGTTTTTGACAGATTTTAAAATCTAGTCTACACTTATGGAGAAAGGGTTGAAGCTTTTAGTCAAGATTGACTCTAAGGGAGTTAATGAGTCAGTCTATAGGAAACTAGTGTGGAGCTTAATATACCTTACATCCACTAGCCCTGATTTGAGTTACGCCGTGGATTTCATTTCTGGATTCATGACAACACCAAAGCTAGAGGATTGGACTGCAACAAAGAGGGTGCTGAGATATGTGAAAGGGGCACTTGACTTTGGCATTTTGTACAACATACCCAAGACCTTGTGTTGTGTGGGTATATTGATTCAAATTGGGTAGGTTTTGTGGATGACAAAAATTCAACTTTTGGATATGTATTCAACCTTGGCTTGAGTTCAGTCACATGGACCGACAAGAGGCAGAATGCAGTATCCCTTTCATGGATAGCAACAAAATATCAAGTAGTGAAAGGAGTGTGTGAGGCAGTTTGGCTCAAGAGGATGCTTTCATACATGAAGTTGTAGAAGACAAAGCTAACACTCTTAATAACTGCACATGGAAAAGAAGAGGTGGACAAATTTGTTGATCACCTCGACTAATAATCTGACTCCATTAAATTTACAACAGAGATGGTGGAGAACAATGCCCTTCCCTTTCTTGATACATTGGTTATCAAGAAGCAAGATGGAGGCATATCCCACAAAGTCTACAGAATGAAAACCCACACTGAGCAATGTCTCCACTCCCTCTCTCACCATCACTCGATCCAGAAAATGGGAGTCCTAAACACACTATTCACCAAAGCCCTAAGGATTTATGATAAAGATCACATAGAATATGAAAAAGAGTGCTTACATAATGTCTTCCTAAGTAATGGGTATAACTTAGCTCAAATCAACAAAGCTTTTGCTAAAAGAGAACCAGTGTCAATAATGGAGTCCACAAATGAAATTGCTGTTGTATTGCAGAAAGAAATGTTGCAAGTGCTCTTGGTCAAATTCTAAGTTAATATGAGATGAGTTGATTACTTAGGGGGCAAGGGGACTCCCAATATACCCAGGGGGTACGGGGAGTATGTCCAAAACCCTTAACCGATATGGCTACCCGCAAGGAATATGTAGGCTGGTTGAACTCTTTGAGACGGTGTTCAACACTACAACGCAAGGGTGTAGCCTAACTGTGTCTCGAGGTCACTGCCCTGTTGTTCTTGCTTCCTTTCGATAATTTGCCACCGCAACGGCTTAATTCGAGGCGTTGGATTTTCGCGTGGGGAGGTTTATTGAAACGTGAGAACTAATTATTCTAGTCACCCACGTTGCTTTTGATGCAGCCGACTGATCAGACGAACTGCAGCTAGTGCAGAGCATACACAACGAAGTCTTGGTAATTTTTAAGGATTTTAACTTTGTGTTCTTTGTTAAAAAGTAAACCCTCCAGGAATTTCTTTCGGTCCAAATGGACCTCAATCGGGAAAACGAGGAGGGGTTGATTTTAGATAAAAAAGAAAATGAAAGGAAAAACTCCACGAATTTTCTAATTAGTCCTACCGCGCATCTCTTTCCCCTTTCGGGTCAATCGGAAAGTCGTGGGGTAAGTAGTATTGTTACTTTAAATTGAAAAATATGGAATGTTTGTAATGAAGATTCAAAGTAGAGTTGTAAAGCAAAACTACACTAACAAAAGCAAAACCATTAAAAAAGTGCACCGATGCAAATCCCCCCAAGGGGTGGGGAGTGGGCTCCCTCTGAAGGAGCCTACTCCAAAATTTTTATTATGGTATTTACAATGCTTGAGATGGATGACGATGGTCCTTATAGATCTGGATCCAAAGGCTTACAGGTTTTTAGAAAAAAGACAAGATCAAAAATGGTGCTCTGGGAGGTCTTTGAACAACGTAGATCCTTGGTTTTTTGGCAGCACTTCTCCTTGTCCTGGTGATAAAAATGAAAAACCAGCCACCTGTAATGCACCAAATGTGACAAATAAAGCATTAAGAACATAAAAAAATTAAGTACTTAAATGATAAACAATAAGCCTAAGTACTTAATCAATCTAAATCTACTCAGAGTAAAGCTCTAAGATTAGGATCTAGCAATGTACTTAAATAAATCAGCCTTTGAATAATCTTTTAAAAGAAACTAATTTACTTAAGCATTTTACAAAGTAACAGGAACCAAAGATAAAGTTTGATTTAAATTGAAGGAGAGAGAGAGGGAATGCTAGAAGCCTGGGAATATTTTGGCCGTGGAGTCTGCAAGTGGAAAGCGGAGGGACTATGCTCTTCAAAATTTGCTTGAAAGATGGAGGAGTCAACCTAGATCAACCATCCCTTCAAGCTAGATACCTACATCAACTTAAAAATCTTTGCACAAGAAAGTTTACAAGCAAAGGTGCTGTCGGAAGTAGAAACTTGGAAAGCATGCAATTAAACAAAATGTACATGTGAGCTAAGAGATCTACAACCATCAAACAATAAGAGCATGAATCAAACAATAACAATCTCTTATCCTATCGGGAGATAGCTCCCCTTGTAGGCCCACAACAAACCAAAGAAATCCACAACGAAAAGAAGCTAATACTGGTTACCTCATAAACCATGCAATACTCATCCACACACAATGATGCTCGACACAAGAGATTTGCCTCCAAACCTTTCTTTTATTCCATAAAATACTACGATATTACAAGTACACAACTCAACAGCCTTTCGGTCCTCTCTGACCGTTCCAAACAGAGAGCAAGATGCTTGCTTAAATAACAAAAATGACCCCAGGGGGGACGTATCCATCACTTGAGTTGAAGAGGGCGTGAACTTGAGCCTTTGAGAAATCAAAGGCATGTGTGAGATTTGAAATTGATGAGAAGGTGCCACATCTCAATCAAGAGATGTGCCCCTCACCAACCAAGCGATCATATTGTAATGTCCTCTTCCAATTAGGCCTTGAGGCCCAAAACTGCTAACCTATGTGATTCCTGTGGGTTCGAGCAGTTACTGATAGCTAGGGAATCAACTAAGGACTGATGCCATCCATAGAAGATCTAGGGCATCATCATTAGTTCAAGAAGGGCCACCAGGGCCAAAGGCCACCCTTGTGCATGCCATTCATGCAATATTTAATGATGCATGCACTCTTTAAGTCTCTATCCGCATGCATGCAAGTCAACGGCAAATTAGAAGATAAAGTGACCTAATTAGGTCAAAGATTAGGGTTTTCGCCGTTTGACATTATAAATAGAGGATAAAGAGAAAGGAGACTTCACTTTTGATTATGATTATTTTGGGAGCTCTTGGATAGCAGCACAGCGTGCCGCACAGCAGTTGGGGTTGGAGATAGAGTCTTCAGCTAACGGTATTTCGGCAGTGAAACATCTGTCCTAGTCTTATTCCGGGTAAGCCATACAGGTTCACCACTTGTTCTTCATTCATTCATTAGTTATCTAGTATATGGTATAGATCGTTGCAGGGACACGTGTGCAGTCGCAAGGGGGGGTTTTCAGCCAGAAAGCCCTAATCAGCTGCTGGGCCTTTAGATCTCAGTTTCCTTCCGAAACTTGGGCACCATTCTCATCATCAGCATCATACTTCGGTACTCGGTGATTATCAGATCCATCCGTGCTCATCCGGAACAGTTATCAGCAGTTTCGGGATTCCAGGGGCGTGAGCAGCTGTCTCTTAGAAGCAAGTCGCTATCCTGCCTAGAGGACTCAGAAATTCCGCATGTACCAGGCATTCTCTCCGGCACGGGAAGGCTACCAGCCCTGCAAATCGGCAGCTTCATCGGACACCTCCTTCACTGATAGCGTCACCCTTTTCTGACTGGGGTTCTTGCTGCCGGGGGTTCACCGGAAGCAGAAGAGATCTGCCCATCTCCGATCCAGTTCTCGGTGCTTGCATACTTTCTCCGAAGCAGTTTCACCGGCTTATCAGTGGTAAGTGTTCATTCTATCTCACAAACCCTAACCCTAATTTTTCCTATAAAATAGGGATTTTTGCATGGCAGTTTGCATGCCCAGTTGTATCAGCCTATTTGCTTACAAATAGATTATCAGCGAAACCAGAAACAGGTATCAATAGTACACCTCCCTCACCGGTAGATCGGGGATCTACAAGCAGCAGTGGAAAGATAGCGTACACTAACATTCAAAATACTCCACACATATACAGCAGACCTTCTATCAGGCCTACCATGCCTCACTTCTTGGCAGATACAGTAGGGGGCCCGGTCATGCAGGTAGAACCTAGCGAGCCTTTTGGGGCTTATCTACAGGAGTATAGAGACTTAGGGGATGAGTTTCATGCTGCCATGTCCTTTTCAGATTTCTGCAACATGAAGAGTAGGAACAGGCCCAGGAATTTCAACAAGGGTTTCAATCACAACTATGAGTTGCAGAAGACCTTAGGCAGGTTGACCATCCCAAACTTTGATGGGACTCGCGGAGGATTAGCGAGGATATGGGTTCAGAAGTTGGATACCTATTTCCAACTCAACCCCATGACAGAGACAGACGCCATTAAATTGGCTACACTTCACCTAGACGGAGAAGCTCACGAGTGGTGGTACCACGGATTGGTGACATTGGGTCACAATACCATACATTCCTACGGTGAGTTCACTCAGAAGCTCATAGAGAGGTTTGACAGGAAAGATTTAGAGATACATTTCAGGGAGTTGGCTCAACTCAAGCAGACCGGTAGTGCAGAAGCTTTCATTTCAGAATTTCAGAGGCTAGCCGTTATGGTAACAGATGTATCAGAGAGCAGATTGACCATGTTATTCACTGAGGCCCTCACAGAGCCACTACGGGGATGGGTGAAAGCCTACAAACCCATCACTCTGCTGGATGCCGTTAGCAGAGCAAGAGATCTTCAGGATTCAGTCCCCAAAAACAAATTCCCACTGAAAACCAATTTTCCTGTTAGGGACAAGGATAGGAAACCTTTCCAACAGGATGTGCCCAAGAAAACTTGGATAGATGAGGACACTCGGAAAGACTTGAGAAGGAAGAAGCTATGCTTCACCTGTCAGGAACCATGGGTACCAGGACACAGGTGTGCAGGGAAGGCGAAGGCTCACTACATTGAGGTGTATTCAGACAGTGATGAGGACGACTATGAGCAGGGGGCCACAGAAGAGGAATCACACCAGGGTGATACACCAGAGGGAGTCATTGCTACATTATCTGGAGTACCAAGATTCCATACTCTCAGGGTCAGGGGAGTAGTACAGGGTCACAGAGTAGGAGTATTGATTGATGGGGGAGCCACCCACAATTTCATTGACTCCGCTTGGGTAGCCAAGAGAGGTATTCAGACCGAGAAGTTCGAAGGATTCACTATAGCAGTAGCCAGGAACTCCAGCATGGAGTGCAACTACTGGATCCCAAAACTGAATGTTGCCTTAGGTAACTATCAGATGACAGACTCTTTCTATGTAGTGGATGTAGCAGATACTCGTGGTATTGGGCGTTCAATGGCTTTATTCTATAGGGAAATACACTACAGACTACAAGGCAATGGAAATGGAGTTCCAGGGGCCAGATGGCAAACGGGTAGTTTTGAGGGGAATGAACACTTATCCCCCAAAACCGGTCTCATCACAGAGAATGGAGGCAGTACTTCGACAGGATGATATAGAATGGGCTGCAGAATGTTTGGTCATCTTCAGGAAACCTCCAGAGACCAGCACACAACACCCAAGTGACATTCAAGCCTTGCTACAGAAACATGAAAAGGCTTTTCGGGACCTTCCATCAGGTAGACCACCAGACCGAGGTTTTGAACACATCATCGAGCTAGAGGAGGGGACACAAGCAGTCATCACCACTCCTTACAGGCATCCCAAAAGGTACAAGGATGAGATTGAGAAAACAATCAAAGAATTATTGGAGCTTGGATATATTCGGCCTAGTTCTAGCCCCTTTGCATCCTCAGTAGTTCTGGTCAAGAAGAAGGATGGTACACTGCAAATGTGCATCGATTATCGAGCACTCAACAAAAAGACCATTAAGAACAGGTATCCCATTCCCAGAATTGACGAGCTAATGGATGAGCTTCGGGGAGCTCAATACTTCTCCAAGATCGATCTTCGCTCAGGATACCATCAGATCAGGGTAAGGGATCAGGACATCTCCAAAACAGCTTTTCGCTGTCACTATGGGCACTATGAGTTTTTGGTCATGCCCTTTGGACTTAGCAATGCTCCGGCCACTTTTCAGTGATGCATGAACCACACCTTCAGAGCACAGCTACGTAAGTTTTTGCTCGTATTCTTTGATGACATCCTGATTTACAGCAAAACATGGGAAGAGCATCTGAAACACCTGGACGAAACATTGAGTATTCTAGAGGAACATCTCCAAAACACCTTTTCGCTGTCACTATGGGCACTATGAGTTTTTGGTCATGCCCTTCGAACTTAGCAATGCTCCGGCCACTTTTCAGTGATGCATGAACCACACCTTCAGAGCACAGCTACGTAAGTTTTTGCTCGTATTCTTTGATGACATCCTGATTTACAGCAAAACATGGGAAGAGCATTTGAAACACCTGGACGAAACATTGAGTATTCTAGAGGAACATTCGCTTTATGCGAAAATGTCCAAGTGTGAGTTTGGCATGAAGGAAATGCTGTATTTAGGACACATAATCAATGCAGAAGGAGTACAGGTTGACATGGAGAAAATCCGAGCTATCAGAGATTGGCTTGCGCAAAAAACAGTTACAGAATTGAGAGGGTTCCTAGGTCTGTGCACTTATTACCGACGGTACGTTAAGGGATTCTCCCAATTTGCAGCACCCCTCACAGATCTCACCAAGAAGGGGGTGTTCACTTGGACAGACTTAGCACAAAAAACTTTCGAGGAGATGAAGGTTACTATGAGTTCTTGTCTAGTTCTAGCATTACCAGACTTCTCACAACCCTTTGTAGTAGAATGTGATGCCTTAGGGGAAGGGTTAGGAGCAGTGTTGATGCAGAATCATCACCCTATTGCATTTGAGAGCCGTAAACTGAAGAACTACGAGCGCCATTACTCCATATATGACAAAGAGATGCTAGCCATCTTGCATGCTCTCACAAAATTCAGACAGTACCTGGTGGGCAGTTAGTTCAAAATCAAAACCGATCATAACAGCCTCAAGTATTTCCTGGAGCAGAAGGAACTGAATGAACGACAGCAGAAATGGGTCAACAAAGTACAAGCCTACGATTTCGAGATCGAGTATGTAAAAGGTAAGACTAATGTAGTAGCTGATGCATTATCCATGCGTTGAGCCCCATTATCTCTCAGTAGTATATCCACGGATTGGAGGGCACTTCTCTTAGTGGAATAATCCAAAAATAAATTCGCTTGCAAATTATTGGACGGGCAAATTCAGGATGACAGGTACAGGATTGTGGATGACATCATCTACTACAAAGACAGGATATACCTCGTTCCAGAATCCACATTGAGGAAGAAGATCATTCAGGCAGCCCACGATTCTCCTTTATCAGGGCATCAAGGTTTCTTAAAGACCTACAGGCAGATCAGAGAGGTTCTCATGGAAAGGCCTCAAGGGGGAGATTATGCAGCATGTCCGGGAATGTAGCATCTGTCAGCAGAACAAGATTGAGAACACCCATCCATCAGGGTTACTCCAGCCCCTGCCAATTCCAGAACAGAAGTGGGAAAACATCTCCATGGACTTTATCTCCGGCTTGCCCAAGGTCCAAGGGCGAGATTGTTTATATGTAGTAGTTGACAGACTGACCAAGTTTGCACATTTTTTCTCGATATCAGCAGACTACTCGGCAGCTCTAGTGGCTGAGTTATTCTTCAGAGAGGTCTTCAGGTTACACGGGTTACCTAAGACCATTGTCAGTGATCGGGATAGCAGATTCACGGGTGCCTTCCTGCAGGAACTATTCAGACTGGTGGGGACCGAACTGGCTACTAGTACGAGTTATCATCCCCAGAGTGACGGGCAAACAGAAATAGTCAACAAGTGGATCGAAGGATATTTTAGGAACTATGTAGTAGGGCAGCAACGAACCTGGATCAAATGGCTACACCTAGGAGAGTATTGCTACAATACTACCTATCACATGTCTATTAGGATGACTCCTTTTAAGGCATTATATGGTTACGAGGCCTTGGACTATGCAGATTTGGTATTTGGAGATAGTAGGGCTCCTAAGGCTAAGGATTGGATACAGGACAGTCAGGACATTCTGAAAATACTGAAGGAGAATTTACAAACAGCCCAGAATCAACAGAAACTGTATGCCGACAAACATAGGATTGAACGGAGCTTTGAGGTAGGGGATTTAGTATACTTAAGGCTCCAGCCTTACAGACAGTCATCACTTAAGAAGAAAGGAGTAGAGAAGTTAAAACCCTGCTTCTATGGACCATACAGAATAATCAGGAAAGTGGGAGAGGTGGCATATGAACTAGAACTTCCACAGGAAAGCAAAATTCACAATGTGTTCCATGTATCTAATCTGAAGAAGACCCTTGGGCAACACATTGCTCCATCCATCGAATTGCCTCCTTTAGATGATGAAGGACTGCTGATACTGATTCCCGAATGGATCATACAGACTAGAGAGAGGAAGCTCAGGAACAGGATAATCCGAGAATACTTGGTTCAATGGAAGGAACTACCACCAGAGGATGCCACCTGGGAAGGTGAACAAGTATTGCAGCATCCCAGTTTGAAGTTGCTTGAGGACAAGCAATCTCAAGCGGGGAGGACTGTAATGTCCTCTTCCAATTAGGCCTTGAGGCCCAAAACCGCTAACCTATGTGATTCCTGTGGGTTCGAGCGGTTACTGATAGCTAGGGAATCAGCTAAGGACTGATGCCATCCATAGAAGATCTAGGGCATCATCATTAGGTCAAGAAGGGCCACCAGGGCCAAAGGCCACCCTCGTGCATGCCATCCATGCAATATTTAATGATGCATGCACTCTTTAAGTCTCTATCTGCATGCATGCAAGTCAACGGCAAATTAAAAGATAAAGTGACCTAATTAGGTCAAAGATTAGGGTTTTCGCCGTTTGACATTATAAATACAGGATAAAGCGAAAGGAGACTTCACTTTTGATTATGATTGTTTTGGGAGCTCTTGGATAGCAGCACAGCGTGTCGCACAGCAGTTGGGGTTGGAGACGGAGTCTTCAGCTAACGGGATTTCGGCAGTGAAACATCTATCCTAGTCTTATTCCGGGTAAGCCATACAGGTTCACTACTTGTTCTTCATTCATTCATCAGTTATCTAGTATATGGTATAGATCGTTGTAGGGACACGTGTGGAGCAGTAAGGGGGGGTTTTCAGCCAGAAAGCCCTAATCAGCGGCTGGGCCTTCAGATCTCAGTTTCCTTCCGAAACTCGGGCACCATTCTCATCATCAGCATCATACTCCGGTACCCGGTGATTATCAGATCCATCCGTGCTCATCCGGAACAGTTATCAGCAGTTTCGGGATTCCAGGGGCGTGAGCAGCTGTCTCTCAGAAGTAAGTCGCTATCCTGCCTAGAGGACCCAGAAATTCCGCATGTACCAGGCATTCTCTCCGGCACGGGAAGGCTACTAGCCCTGCAAATCGGCAGCTTCATTGGACACCTCCTTCACTGATAGCGTCACCCTTTTTTGACTGGGGTTCTTGCTGCTGGGGGTTCACTGGAAGCAGAAGAGATCTGCCCATCTCCGATCCAGTTCTCGGTGCTTGCATACTTTCTTCGAAGCAGTTTCACCGGCTTATCAGTGGTAAGTGTTCATTCTATCTCACAAACCCTAACCCTAATTTTTCCTATAAAATATGGATTTTTGCATGGCAGTTTGCATGCCGAGTTGTATCAGCCTATTTGCTTAGAAATAGAAAATATCGGGATTTGGGATATTACACATATCCACATGTGTGATCTTTCCCTCACGGCATATTGGCGAGATGAATGATGGATTAGCATAAAGGCTTGAATCCAAAGTATGCAATAACAAAGACATAATAACGCAAGGGGAGGGGTCCACTCCCCTTTTCATTCGCTAGCCCTCACATGCTAGCATGAGCTCCCACCTCCTTGACGTCACTTGTCCTATAAAACAATTTGCATGCCTTGGTATGTAATGGATACAATATTCCATGGTTTAAATTATAATGTTTTAAGTGGAGGGGGGTCCACCCAATCCCAGTTATCACCACCACACACCATTCGTGAGTCCTCGCGTCATCCACTCTTTGAAATAATTCACGACTTCTTTTTTAAACCAAAGTTTGGATAGCCTTCACATGGGAAAGAGTCACATGATTAAAGGTGACATCATGCCATGTCATTCAAACTAATTTTTAAATGAATTTTGACTTTTTTCAACTGTCCTTTATGCTAAAATGTCTTATTTTAGCATTAAAACGCCCTTTTGATACATCTTTAGTTGAATAATGCTCCACAGGGTGTTTCGACTGCTCGACTGATGTGGAAAGTGGTACCTGGGGTAAAGTGGATGCTCTGGGTGTGAAAACTAGTGTCCCCATGTCAGAAACGGACTCCGTATCTGACTTTTATTACATTTTGAAATTTTTTAATTAAACCATTAAGAAATGGCCTAATTTTGCGGGAAAAAATTATTTTCTCGAAATCTGGCGGAACTCTAGGGGGATCTAGCACATGCCCATATGACTCAATTTCAATGCTTGGCATGTTGAAAAAACACTGTCACGAAGGCTCTAATAACCTCCTAAGGCCGAAACACCAAGATGACTACCCCAACTTTGGAGGTGAGTGAAAAACTCAAAACTTATTAGTCGTTTGTTGAAAAACCAATAATAACTGAGGTAAAAAACACTCTGGGCTAGTCGGCTTGATGCTTAAGTTTGGGAAACCCAGCCTTTTATAAAAAATTAAATGCTAGGACATTTTTTACAATTTCCCCAAGGGGGTATGAACATGTGTGACAAAAATTTTCGAACAGACTCCTAGAAAAAAGGCCGATAGACTTCTGAACTTTGATCATGAACAAGTGTACTTGTTCTACTTTGCCGGTTCGCTTGAAAACACAACCAAGTACAACTTGGGTGGTAACATTCAACTACGGGACGTGTGCTCTATCTGGTCATAGGGCAAGGAGATGTTTTGTAAAAACATCTCAACTTGACAAGAAAACCTTAGTAGCACCAGCTTCATATGAAAACCAAACGAACCATTAAGTTGCTTTATTTAAACAAAACAAATGTAGCTAACTAATGAAAGAAACGTTTTATTATACCTAAGTAAACGTAATGGAAATGCAGAAAGTAAATGCTCGCTTTCAAGGAGCTTATTTTCCTACTCTTAAGCATGATATAAAAATGTTAGGTGTAATCAGAAATCCAATGTAACCACCTAAGCATTTTATTAACATACAATTTTTTTGCCTTGTCTTTGCTTACTAGCCAAAGTAAGGATACTTTATTCAGAAAATGCAAACCTGTGTGATGATCCGGAATGGGTGGGCTGGATGGGAAATCATAGGCATGAATAATGTCATTAAAGTTCTTCCCAAACTGGTATGTGCTCGCACAGGCCGCTTCTATCCATGAATGGATAGGACTGATATACAAATCGGCATGATGAGGCAGATTGACTACATCATCATACTGATCATCAGGGCTTATCAAATGATAACTCGTTGTATAAGCCCCAAGTAGCTCCAAATCATGAGGAACCTCTACATGTGAAGAGGATGGCTGAGACTGATATTCCATTGACTGCATCACATCTGAATTTTCACAACACTGCTTCTCAATGTCTTCATTACTGACACCTTTGTGCGGCTCTGCATGATGTGACTCTGAATGATCATATAAGAGTTTTGAATGCTCCGCTTGTAGGCCCACATCAAACCAGAGAAATGCACAACGAAAAGAAGCTAATACTGGTTACCTCATAAACCATGCAATACTCATCCACACACAATGATGCTCGACACAAGAGATTTGCCTCCAAACCTTTCTTTTATTCCATAAAATACTACGATATTACAAGTACACAGCTCAATAGCCTTTTGATCCTCTCTGACCGTGCCAAACAAAGAGCAAGATGCTTGCTTAAATAGCAAAAATGACCCCAGGGGGGGCGTATCCATCACTTGAGTTGAAGAGGGCGTGAACTTGAGCCTTTGAGAAATCAAAGGGATGTGTGAGATTTGAAATTGATGAGAAGGTGCCACATCTTAATCAAGAGATGCGCCCCTCACCAACCAATCGATCATATCCACATGTGCGATCTTTCCCTCACGGCATATTGGTGAGATGAATGATGGATTCGCATAAAGGCTTGAATCCAAAGTATGCAATAACAAAGACATAATAACGCAAGGGGAGGGGTCCACTCCCCTTTCCATTTGCTAGCCCTCACATGCTAGCATGTGCTTCCACCTCCTTGACGTCACTTGTCCTATAAAACAATTTGCATGCCTTGGTATGTAATGGATACAATATTCCATGGTTTAAATTATAATGTTTTAAGTGGAGAGGGGTCCACCCAATCCCAGTTATCATCACCACACACCATTCGCGAGTCCTCATGTCATCCACTCTTTGAAATAATTCATGACTTCTTTTTTAAACCAAAGTTTGGATAGCCTTCACATGGGAAAGAGTCACATGATTAAAGGTGACATCATGCCATGTCATTCAAACTAATTTTTAAATGAATTTTGACTTTTTTCAACTGTCCTTTATGCCAAAATGTCTTAATTTAGCATTAAAACGCCCTTTTGATGCATCTTTAGCTGAATAATGCTCCACGGGGTGTTTCGACTGCTCGACTGATGTGGAAAGTGGTACTTGGGGTAAAGTGGATGCTCTGGGTGTGAAAACTAGTGTCCCCACGTCAGAAACGGACTCCGTATCTGACTTTTATGACATTTTGAAAATTTTTAATTAAACCATTAAGAAATGGCCTAATTTTGAGGGAAAAAATTATTTTCTCGAAATCTGACGGAACTCTAGGGGGATCTAGCACATGCCCATATGACTCAATTTCAATGCCTGGCATGTTGAAAAACACTGACACGAAGGCTCTAATAACCTCCTAAGGTCGAAACACCAAGATGACTACCCCAACTTTGGAGGTGTGAGTGAAAAACTCAAAACTTATTAGTCGTTTGTTCAAAAACCAATAATAACCGAGGTAAAAAACACTCTGGGCTAGTCGGCTTGATGCTTAAGTTTGGGAAGCCCAACCTTTTATAAAAAATTAAATGCTAGGAAATTTTTTACAATTTCTCCAAGGGGGTATGAACATGTGTGACAAAAATTTTCGAACAGACTCCTAGAAAAAAGGCTGATAGACTTCTGAACTTTGATCATGAACAAGTGTACCTGTTCTACTTTGCCGGATCGCTTGAAAACACAACCAAGTACAACTTGGGTGGTAACATCTGGCTCCAATTGCGGGATGTGTGCTCGATCTGGTCATAGGGCAAGGAAAAACATCTCAACTTGACAAGAAAACCTTAGTAGCACCAGCTTCATATGAAAACCAAACGAACCATTAAGTTGCTTTATTTAAACAAAACAAATGTAGCTAACTAATGAAAGAAACGTTTTATTATACCTAAGTAAACGTAATGGAAATGCAGAAAGTAAATGCTCGCTTTCAAGGAGCTTATTTTCCTACTCTAAGCATGATATAAAAATGTTAGGTGTAATCAGAAATCCAATGTAACCACCTAAGCATTTTATTAACATACAATTTTTTTGCCTTGTCTTTGCTTACTAGCCAAAGTAAGGATACTTTATTCAGAAAATGCAAACCTGTGTGATGATCCGGAATGGGTGGGCTGGATGGGAAATCATAGGCATGAATAATGTCATTAAAGTTCTTCCCAAACTGGTATGTGCTCACACAGGCTGCTTCTATCCATGACTGGATAGGACTGATATACAAATCGGCATGATGAGGCAGACTAACTACATCATCATACTGATCATTAGGGATTATCAAATGATAACTCATTGTATAAGCCCCAAGTAGCTCCAAATCATGAGGAACCTTTACATGTGAAGAAGATGGCTGAGACTGATATTCCATTGATTGCATCACATCTGACTTTTCACAACACTGCTTCTCAATGTCTTCATTACTGACACCTTTGTGCGGCTCTACATGCTGTGGCTATGAATGATCATATAAGAGTTTTGAATGCTCCGCTTCCATACTAGTATTTTCCTAGGTCTACAAATTCACGCTCCCTTCTATGGATGTATCGTAGATTGGAATTCCACAAATTTCTGAATAGACTGTAAATTTTCCTTTAATGTTCAAACTAGGGCTAAACAGTGCATGCAAATCTCTACTGATAACCACACATGATTATCTTTTATAGTATGCAGCGAAATATAAACTGAGAAATAAATCACAACATCACATCACAATATTGACACTATTATTTTAAGTATGGAAACCCCCGGAAAAACCCAAGATGGGAAAATCGGTGCAACAGTTAGATATAGATTTTATTATGAGAAAATATGGAACTTTTACAATCACTGCAAATTCACCCAAACCTGGCGAATGCAGTACCCGACAGAATCACTGGGCAAATCCCAGCGAAACCTCAACACCCTCCTGTGTGAGTGTATGACCCAGCTGTACGAAGCTCGGTGATCCTATTGCTCGCTCCTCTGTCTTCTCAGCTAAATCCTCTGTTTGACTTTCTCTCCTTGTCTGTATCCTGTCTCTGTCGGAATACAAGTGTATGTCCTCTCCACCAATTGATCTCACTTTTATAACTTTAGGTAAAGCAAAAACCCTAATTTCACTTTTGCTTTAACTAGTGTTTCACTAAAGTTAATAAACAATTAGATCACTTTAGTTATTTTCCAAAGTAAACTTAGGAAAAATAATAAAATACAATTGGTTTCCTAATTTAAGTCTTCTGCATGCAAGAACACATGCATGTAGGAAGACCTTCCTTGTTGCCGCTAGTTTAACACTCCCTCTCAACGAGGAAGGGATTTGGTAGCAACCCCAACTTATCCCTGAACTTCACAAAACTCTGTCTGCAAAGTGCCTTGGTGAAAATGTTCACCACCTACTCATCTGTCTGTATGTACTCCAACCGAATGGTTCCTATCTAAACACATTCTCTCAAGAAGTGGTATTTGATGTTTATGTGTTTGCTCTGGTCATGGAAGATTCTCAGATAGCCTGATGCCACTCTGATTGTCACAGTGAACTAGTGTAGCCTCTAGCTCACACTCGAGCAACCCTGCAAGTAACTTCCTCGGCCACATAACCTCACAAGCAGCCATGCTGGCTGCCATGTACTCAGCCTCTTCCGAGCTCAATGCAATTGACTTCTGCTTCCTGCTGAACCAAGAGACAACCCTTGATCCAATGCTGAAACAACAACCTGAAGTACTCATTTGGTCCTCTACACATCCTGCCCAGTCAGCATCTGTGAAACCTGTTAATTGTACACTCCCCCTGCGCTCATAAACCAATACATACTCCACTATACCTCTGATGTAGCGAAGTATGTGCTTCACAGTCGTCCAATGCACTCTCCGGGGGTCCACAACGAATTGACTACAAAGTTGATGTCTGGTCGAGTGTTGACCAGATACATAAGCGATCCGATAAGCTGACGATACAAGGTAGGATCAAATCCGTCTGATCCTGATGCATCAATCTTCCTCTAGTGTGAAACTAGAGGTATGGCCATAGGCTTGCAGTCCTCCATCCTGAATCTCTTCAGGATCTCTACTACATACTTCCCCTGTTCGATGAAGAAGCATCCATCTCCCTGCCAAACCTCGAAGCCCAAAAAGTAATGCATCAACCCAAGGTTTTTCATCTCAAACTCCACTGTAAGATTAGACTTGCAGTCTCCAATCAGCCCCTCATCTCCTGTCAAAACGAGATCATCCACATATAAGACCAGTATGAGAGGCACCTCACCTGTCAAGCAGTGCAGGTTGTGGTTAGCCTCACTCCGCTGAAATCCCATCTCCCGTAGATAGCTGTCAATCCTAGAGTACCATGATTGAGGTGCCTGCTTGAGCCCGTAAAGAGCTCGATGCAGTCTGCATACATGCGTCTCCCTGTTCTCCACATCAAACCCCTCTGGCTGCTCAATATACACCTCCTCCTCTATCACTTCGTTGAGGAAGGAAGTCTTGACATCCATCTGATGGACACGCCAACCCATCTCAACTGCTAGTGAGATAATGGTCCGAATGGAAGAATACCTGGCTACAGGGGTGAAGGTCTCCTCATAATCAATACCCTCCTTCTGTGAAAACCCCTTTGCCACGAAGCGTGCCTTGTACTTCTCCACGCTTCTGTCTGCTGCATGCTTCACCTTGTAGATCCATCTGGATCCCACCATCTTCTTCCCTTGTGGCCTCAACCATAGCCTCCTGCCACACATCATGTTGTGCAGCCTCCCCGAAGCTGGAAGTTTCAAAGTTAATCAACTCAATCATCAGTGCCATATAACTAAGCCTCTTTGGTGGTACACTCCGTCTAAAAGATGTCTGTGGAGGATCTACCTGCCTGGAATCCTGCACTGTGGACCTAAACCACTTAGGCCTTGGCCTAGTTTCAACCTGTTGCGGCTGCTGGATATCCGTCTCCTGCTGTAGCTCATACTTCAAGTCAATGACTAAAGGATCCTGTCCACTTGACTCCCTCTGACCACCAGAACCTATGCTCTGTCTGTACCTGTACCTGTACATCTGGCTCCTCCAACTTGACCCTTGTCTCCTGTGTTGGCTGCTGCATTGCTGGTAAGTCCAAAGATCTCCGCAAGGCCCTGTCCTCATCGATTTGGAGATCCCTTCTCACAATGATCCTTCGGTGAGCAGGAATGTAAATTCTATATGCTTTCGATATCTCACTGTACCCAACAAGCAACCCCTTCTCTCCAGAAGGGTCCAGCTTCTTCCTATTGTCAGCATGAACATGACAATAACAGACACTGTTGAATATGCAAATGTGACTCACATCTGGCCTAGTGCCTGTGAAGACCTCCTCCAGTGTCTTCCTCCCCAAGGCTATGTGGGGACACCTGTTTTGAATGTATACTGCAGTCCTGTATGCCTCGACCTAGAGGAATATTGGTAATCCCTGAACAAATAGCATGGCCTTGGTTGCTCCAACCATCGTCCTGATCTTCCGCTCTACAACTCCATTCTGCTGTGGGGTATGGGGCACAATGTGCGCCCTCTTGATCCCCTCTGCCAAACAATACTCCATGAACTCATTGGAGGTGTACTCACCCCCGTTGTCTAATCTCAACACCCGAATCTTCTTTCCTGTTTGGTTCTCCACAAGATTCTTGAACTCTCGGAACCTCTCAAAGACCTCTGACTTGGCCTTCAAGAAATAGATCCAGGTTTTCCTGGAATAATCATCAATGAAGGTTACACAGTAACTGTAACCACTGAACGAATGGACACTCATAGCTCCGTATACATCTGAATGTACCAAGTCCAAGGGCTCCTTAGACTTGTGCTCACTCTATGGGAAAGGCTTCCTAATGTTCTTCCCTAAAGCACAACCCTTGCAGTGGTTATGCTTTTCCTACTATACTTGAGGAACTCCAATGACTGCTTGTCTCAAATGCTTTAGTGCTCCATGGTGTAAGTGTGCCATCCTCCTATGCCACAACTCACCTTGACTGTTGCTGCTGTTGCTGACTAGAGCCTTTGCAGGCTCAAAGTGTAATCTGTACACTTTCCCGCTCCTTTTTCCAATCACCCAATCCAAGCTCCTATTTGATCCCTTGGGCTTGATATACACTCTATGGTCATGGAACTTCACCTGATATCCCTTGTCCTCTAGAGTGGATACTGATATAAGGTTCTTGGTCAGTCCTGGAACATATAACACATCAACAAAACTGAGGGATTTGCCAAACTCCCTCTCAAATTAAACAGTGCCAACTCCCTGCGCTTGATATCGCGCATTATCACCCAACTCAATGTGGATCCTTGTTCCACCCTCCTTCAAGTCTTTGAAGAATCTCTTCTGTCCAGTCATGTGACTAGATGCCCCACTGTCGATGTACCATATGCTGCTTCGTGTGGTGCTTGCCATGCAAGCTATCAAGAAAAACTCCTCATCGAAGTTCCTGCTGAACTCATCCAGCTTTGCAGATCCAGCCATTTGAGTGTTACTCTTCTTCTTCCTGTCTGGGCACTGGGAGGCAAAGTGTCCTTGCTTGTGGCAGATAAAACACTTGACCTTTGGCACGTCAAGGTTCTTCTTACCATCCTTCTTCCTCTTTGCCTTCCCCTTGCTCTTCCCTGTTAGGGCTAGAGCCTCCTCATCCATAATCTGTGGGGCACTGTTGGATGAGCCTGATCCTTGACCCATGCGGGTCTCCTCCTGCACAAAGTCATCCCATAGTCTTTGCCAATCAGGGAGCTTCTCCCTAGCCACAACACCTTTGACAAAGGTGTCCCATGGCTTAGAGAAGCCATTGAGGGCTATTCGAACTAGCTCCTCATCCACTGTCTTAGAGCCAACAACTCCAAGCTCATCCCTGATCTGTGTGAGCCTCGTGAGATAAGGCACCACTCCTTCTCCCTTTACCATCTTTGTGTTGTGCATCCTCTCTTGCAACACCATCTTCGGGTTCTTGTTCTTGCTTTGGTACAGACTCTCCAAAGCCGTCCACATCTCTGCTGCGGTCTTCTTACCAGAAAGGTGAGGAACTATATGGTCCTTCACTCCATCCCCTTCACTCCATCCAGGATAATCAACATGGCTCTGGAATCAATCTTCTTCCAAGTTGCTAGATCTGTCGGATCTGTGGGTGCAACCTTTGTGGAGTGAATGTGCTCCTCTGCATCATTGACATCTAGGATCCTTGTGATCCTTTCTTTCCATGTAGGAAAGTTCTGAGCACCCTGGAGTTTATCCTCAACTCTCAACTGCACGACCATAGTGAAGTGTAGCTATCAAACCCTAGATCTGGAAGTCTAGGTTTGTGTCTTCCTATAGATCTGCTCCTGATCTATCACTGCTGCTACAAATCTCTCAGCGTTAGCTCACTAGAGCTCTGATACCATGTAAATTTTCCTTAAATATTCAAACTAGGGCTAAATAGTGCATGCAAATCTCTACTGATAACCACACATGAATATCTTTTACAGTATGCAGCGGAATATAAAACTGAGAAATAAATCACAACATTACATCACAATATTGACACTATTATTTTGTGTATGGAAACCCCCGGAAAAACCCAAGATGGGAAAATCGGTACAACAGTCAGATATAGATTTTATTATGAGAAAATATGGAACTTTTACAATCACTGCAAATTCACCCAAATCTGGCGAATGCAGTACCCGACAGAATCACTGGGCAAATCCCAGCTAAACCTCAACAACCCCCTGTGTGAGTGTACGACCCAGCTGTACGAAGCTCGGTGATCCTGCTGCTCGCTCCTCCGTCTTCTCATCTAAATCCTCTATTTGACTTTCTCTCCCTATCTGTATCTTGTCTCTGTCGGAATACAAGTGTGTGTCATCTCCACCAATTGATCTCTCTTTTATTAATTTAGGTAAAGCAAAAACCCTAATTTCACTTTCACTTTAACTAGTGTTTCACTAAAGTTAATAAACAATTAGATCACTTTAGTTATTTTCCAAAGTAAACTTAGGAAAAATAATTAAATACACTTGGCTTCCTAATTTAAGTCTTCTGCATGCAAGAACACATGCATGCAGGAAGACCTTCTTTGTTGTTGCTGGTTTAACATAGACACTCCCCTTGCTGGACATAGCATAGATGGGATTCTCAATAAGATTTTCGCAAGTTGGATTATCTATAAAATTCGAATACATCCTCCCCATATATGTCAGATATGATAGATTCCCCATCACTAATATAATGTTCTGATATCAAGTTCTCTTTCTCTTCATTACTGATACTGATATATGGCCCAGACTGATCATATGGATAAACTGCATGCTCCTTTTACATATCAAAATTTCCCAAGGCCACAAGATCCATGCTCTCTCCTTTAGATATGCCATAGACATGGGAATCAACGAAACCATCAAAAGTTTTTGGTTCATTATTTTTCTCCTCAAACATGTCATAGATTGGATTTTCCATGAATGTCCAGGAATCCTCATCAAGGGAGTTTTCGCCACTTGTATCATGCTCCAGGTTATACTTGTCCTCATTTTCATACTCATCTTCTTCAGAAAAAAGGTCACAAGGTAGTAAACCTTCCAGACTGCCATCATTATATGGAGAACGGGTATGAGTCCGATCATTCACATTATGGTTTTCATTATAAGTTTCACTATAAGACTCAATAATGGTTTCATCTTGTGGTATATCTGGAGTACAAATGTGATCATCATCACTGAAATAATCATGAAAGCATTCCCAATCATCACTATTCGTTGTTGATATTACATGAGGAGGGTCTTCAACAATTTTTTCAATTAATGGCTCTTCATACACAGACTCAATGGGATCATCATGGATTTTTGAATGTTGAGTGTTGTACACCATGTTGATACTAGATATCTCAAGATCTTCCGTATGAAATTCTTTCCCAGGAAAGTACTTCAAATTGGTCTTGATGAATGATTCAATATCATTTCCATCATAATGCCACTGCCTCAAAAATATTACAAAGAAATTTGCAAGGGAAGTGATAGATTTCTCAGGAAAACAATCATGAAGCCAACATGAAGCATCCCTTGTAGAGAATGAGCAAACATCGATATCATATGATCCTCATGATGAATGTTGTATTTACTCATATGTAATAGAAAAATCATAAATGGAATGTGGCTCAGTGATCATGATCATGGCTGAGTAGATGTCATTTCACTAATGAGACGATTAGGAAAGCCGGGGATCCTAGAGAAATCAATGGGAGGACAACCACAGGAAACTCGAGTAGCAGTTTCTATTCTTTTAATATCCATATCAAGAATCAATAATCATAGAAAATGCCTGGAACTGAAAAAAAGAGCTGAGCTTTAAATTTTACTATTACGTGGGCTCACCTACACACAATCAATCCCAACAATTTTTGTGAGAAACAAGGGTTTTATCCCTTTAATGGTGTCGCCATGTGAGAATAAAAACATACATTTAAGAGTTCTCACAAAAATATTTTTTGCTTTTCTTTGTAAAAATAAATTTTGAAAAAAGTCAGTGGAGTCGCGAGATGAAAATTAAAGATCTACTCTAAGCATTCATCAAACAAATAAAAAAAAAGAAGAAAACAAAAATCTTACTCCGGGAATAAAAAGATTTATCCCCGTCAACGACGCCAGAAAATGTTGCCGCCTTTCACACACCTGGGGGGGGATGTGGCAGAAATCTTCAAGCCACTCAGTGTGTCCTTGGGGGCAAGTCTCGAGTCAAGGCTGTCACCTTGTTCTTGACTCCTTCATTTAGGCCAACTCCTAACGAAGCCAAGGGGGGTAGACCCTATTAATTGCTAAGGTTGTTTAAGGCTTTAGTGTTTATGGTGATGATTGAGTTATTTAGGAGTTTTGATGAATGGAAAAACTTAACACAAGATATTTGCAACGGAATTTAAGTACAACACCATAAAGATAAAGGTATCATATATCAAAGCACATGGAAACAAATGATTATATAAAAGAGAACCAGTGTTAATAATGGAGTCCACAAATGAAATTGCTATTGTATTGCAGAAAGAAATGTTGCAAGTGCTCTTGGTCAAATTTTAAGTTAATATAAGATGAGTTGATTACTTAGGGGGGGAAGGGGACTCCCAATATACCCAGGGGATACAGGGAGTATGTCCAAAACCCTTAACCAATACGACTACCCGCAAGGAATATGTAGGCTGGTTGGAGTCTCTGAGACGGTGTTCAACATTACACCGCAAGGGTGTAGCCTAACTGTGTCTCGAGGTCACTGCCCAGTTGTTCCTATGTCTTGAGGTCACGGCTTAATTCCAGGCGTTGGATTTTCGCTTGGGGAGGTTTCTTGAAATGTGAGAACTAATTATTCTAGTCACCCACGTTGCTTTTGATGTAGCCGGCTAATTGGACGAACCGTAGCTAGTGCACAACATACACAATGGAGTCTCGGTAATTTTTAAGGATTTTAACTTTGTGTTATTTGTTAAAAAGAACACCCTCCAGGAATCTCTTTCGGTCCAAATGGACCTCATTCGGGAAAGCAAGGAGTTGATTTTAGATAAAAAAAGAAAATAAAAGGAAAAACTCCATGAATTTTCTAATTAGTTCTACCACGCATCTCTTTCCCCTTTCGGGTCAATCGGGAAGTCGTGGGGTAAGTAGTATTGTTACTTTGAATTGAAAAATATGGAATGCTTGTAATGACGATTCAAAGTAGAGCTGTAAAGCAAAACTACACTAACAAAAGCAAAACCATGAAAAAAGTGCACCGATGCAAATCTCCCCGGGGGGTGGGGAGTGGGCTCCCTCCAAAGGAGCCTACTCCAAAATTTTTAATATGGTATTTACAATGCTTAAGATGGATGTCGATGGTCCTTACAGATCTGGATCCAAAGGCTTACAGGTTTTTAGAAAAAATACAAGATCAAGAATGGTGTTTTGGGAGGTCTTTGAACAACGTAGATCCTTGGTTTTTCAGCAGCACTTCTCCTTGTCCTGGTGATCAAAATGAAAAACCAGCCACCTATAATGTGCCAAATGTGCCAGATAACGCATTAAGAACATAAAAAATTTAAGTACTTAAATGATAAACAATAAGCCTAAGTACTTAATCAATCTAGATCTTCTCAGAATAAAGCTTTAAGATTAGGATCTAGCAATGTACTTAAATAAATCAGCCTTTGAATAATCTTTTAAAATAAATTAATTTACTTAAGCATTTTACATAGTAACATGAACCAAAGATAAAGTTTGATTTAAATTGAAGGGGAGAGAGAGAGAGAGAATGCTGGAAGCCTGGGAATATTTAGGTTGTGGAGTCTGCAAGTGGAAAGCAGAGNTTGAAAGATGGAGGAGTCAACCTAGATCAACCATCCCTTCAAGCTAGATACCTGCATCAACTTAAAAATCTTTGCACAAGAAAGGTTACAAGCAAAGGTGCAGCCGAAAGTAGAAACTTGGAAAGCATTCAATTAAACAAAATGTACATGCAAGCTAAGTAAGAGATGTACAACCATCAAACAATAAGAGCATGAATCAAACTAGAACAATCTCTTATCCTACCGGGAGCTAGCTCCCCTTGTAGGCCCACAATAAACCAAAGAAATGCACAACGAAAAGAAGCTAATACTAGTTACCTCATAAACCATGCAATACTCATCCACACACAATGATGCTCGACACAAGAGATTTGCCTCCAAAGCTTTCTTTTATTCCTTAAAATACTACGATATTACAAGTACACAACTCAACAGCCTTTCGGTCCTCTCTGACCATGCCAAACAAAGAGCAAGATGCTTGCTTAAATAACAAAAATGACCCCTATGGGGATGTATCCATCACTTGAGTTGAAGAAGGCATGAACTTGAGTCTTTGAGAAATCAAAGGGATGTGTGAGATTTGAAATGGATGAGAAGGTGCCATATCTAAATCAAGAGATGCGCCCCTCACCAACGAAGCGATCATATCCACACGTGCGATCTTTCCCTCACGACATATTGGCAAGATGAATGATGGATTCGCATAAAGGATTGGATCCATAGTATGCAATAACAAAGATTTAATAATGCAAGGGGAGGGGTCCACTCCCCTTTCCATTCGCTATCCGTCACATGCTAGCGTGAGCTTCCACCTCCTTGATGTCACTTGTCCTATAAGACAATTCGCAAGCCTTGGTATGTAATGGATACAATATTCCATGGTTTAAATTATAATGTTTCAAGTGGAGAGGGGCCCACCCAATCCCACTTATCACCACCACACACCATTCGTGAGTCCTCACGTCATCCACTCTTTGAAATAATTCATGACTTCTTTTTTAAACCAAAGTTTGGATAGCCTTCACATGGGAAAGAGTCGCATGATTAAAGGTGACATCATGCCATGCCATTCAACCTAATTTGTTAAATGAATTGACTTTTTTCAACTTTGTCCTTTATGCCAAAATGTCTTAGTTTAGCATTACAACGCCCTTTTGATGCATCTTTAGCTGAATAATGATCCAGGGGGTGTTTTGGCTGCCTGACTGATGTGGAAAGTGGTCCCCGAGGTAAAGTGGATGCTCTGGGTGTGAAAACGAGTATCCCCACGTCAGAAACAGACTCTGTATCTGGCTTTTATTACATTTTGAAATTTTTTAATCAAACCATTAAAAAATGGCCTATTTTGCAGAAAAAAAATTATTTTCTTTGAATCTGACAAAACTCTAGGGGGACCTAGCACATGTCCATACGATTCAATTTCAATGCCTAGCATGTTGAAAAACACTGACATGAAGGCTCTAATAACCTCCCAAGGCCGAAACACTAAGACGACTACCCCAACTTTGGAGGTGTGAGTGAAAAACTCAGAAATTATTAGTTGTTTGTTCAACAACCAATAATAACCGAGGGAAAAAACACTCTGGGCTAGTCGGTTTGATGCTTAAGTCTGGGAAGCCCAACCTTTTATAAAAAAATAAATGCTAGGACTTTTTTTACAATTTCCCCAAGGGGGTATGAACATATGTTACAAAAATTTCCAAACAGACTCCTAGGAAAAAGGTCGATGGACTTCTAAACTCTGATCATGAACAAGTGTACTTGTTCTACTTCGCCGGCTTGCTTGAAAAAACAACCAAGTACAACTTAGGTGGTAACAGAGACCACCACTATCAAGTAATGGAAATGAGCTAAAACATGGTATATGATCTTTTCCCCTACTGAGGGTATTAGTTTCATGACCTTAATGGCTTTTATACTGTAGAGGGCATGGAGCTCTGAAAAAATCAGATCAATCTTTTGAGAATTCTCAAAAAGATAGATTGGGATTTGATTCGACCTTATATCAACATGTTTTAGATTTCGAGTGCCATAGTTTTGGCTATAAAATTAAATTTTAAAATTAAAATTTGGAAACAACTAAAATCTTAAAATAATAAAATCAAATTATAACCGAAATAAAATAAAATAAATAATACACAAACAAAACACACCTACCTGGAAATTGATGATTGTGACCTCCTTTAGATGGTGACTTCACAATCTCAGATGGCATCTCTCCTTTACTGTTCTCAGCGCTCAGTATTCACTCAAAAAATCGAGTTTGGATTTCTTAATGAATGAGTTTGGAGTTTGGTTGGCAGGTTGCCTAATGAACGAGAGCGAGAGACTTAGAAGAGGTGTTTATATCCTCTTGCAGTCTCGTTTTCCCTACAAAATCATCGTCCGCGAGCCCTAACACTCAACCAAAATGCATTGTGGCATCCTTTCCGTGGGGGTGTGTTTTCATTTCCCGGCCGAGTTTGAGCGAGTTTGGGTTGAGTTCGACCGAGTCTGCGAGTAAGGGCATGTCTGCAAGCAGGGGTGAGAGCTGGCCGAGTCTGCAGCGGTTTCTCATCTCGACCATCGACTCGTGAAGACTCGCGAGTACTCGCGAGTCTCTCAAGAGTGGTGCTTCACTGATTAGAACAATTATTTAGTATTATTAAGTCATCAGTATAGTAAACAGGGCCATCGAAGTTATTATCATAAAGCATGCAAGCCTTATTTCTTCAGTCTTAAGTCAACGAGCAATTAGAATTGCATGCATGCAAAAAGTAAAGTGAAAACCCTAAAAGTGACATGCTAAAGCTATATAAGAAGGGTCATTGAACCAAAAGGGGATCTATGATTATTTTATTGAGTTTGGTTTCTAGAGCAGCAGCAACAGGTGCCACGGCAACAAGTTGGGGTTGGGGACGAAGGCCTTCAGCTAGCAAGGGGTATTGGCAGTGAAATCTATCTGCCCTAATCACTTCGGGATAGATCATCCATATCTATCGTCAACTATTCATCATCTTCTTTATTCTTGGTTTGATCATCCAATAGTCAGAGAGAGGGTTTATTGTAGGTGCACGTTCTGCTGCTGGGGAACAACTGGAAATCCCAGACCCATTAACTAGCACTTAGAAATCTAGTAAAACTTCTGCATGCTTCTATCATTCTTCTCAGCAGGGGCACATCACCATATTGGGTGACTATCATTCCATTTCGGGCACATTCAGAGCATCCACCAGCAAAAACGTGAGGAAGTAGGGCGTCACCCATTCCGTAGAAGATCAATTCGCTAGGGCACTAAAGGGGGCCAAAACTTATGCATGTATCTTCCTATCTCTCCGGAAGACCTATACTATCCTTCCTAGCCAGCCTCAGCTTCATCGACCACTTATTGAATCCAAAACATGAAGGATAACACTGGAAGTGGGCGTTTTCCTCAGCTGGGCGTCAACTGCTGGAGAGCAGCACTACATCTTCTTCATCCTATGTGCATGGCGTGCATGCCTCCCATATATTGACGAACTATCAACATTATCATTAGTGGTATGTGTACCTCCTCTCACTCAGTCTTTCTCCTATTATTTCTCAAGATCAGCTATATTTTAGGGCCTTTTGGCACGGCATTGTTTTGCATGCAAATTTTATTTATCTTCCTAGCATAACTGACAAACATACTATCAAATACAATAGAATATCAGTTGGGATATTACAAGGGAGTAGGGTGTTCCAACATAGAGGGAACGATTGCAACAACACAGGTTGTGGACCATGGAGGAGGTGCCTTAGGCCGAAGTACCTCCCTCGCTAAGAGGGAGTGTTAGTTTTTGTAGCTCAGCAGGTACTAATATGTTGGGGATGTCTAGCAACATAGAAGGATCCGAGGTAATTTCTAGACATATATTGTAAAGGTGGATTTATAACAACTCATTTAAATGGTTTTAGTTCGCCCATGGTATTGCAGGGCCCATGGTATTGGTCAATGGTATTTGCATGAGTGTGAGATTATGAAAGGAGCCTTAGAGTATGAGTTCAGTATCATAGTTGCAAGAGACGGGTTTCCTCTTGTAGTGATCAGTCTAGATCTTAGTTTGAGATCACAGCTTTTTCAGGGAAGAGTTACTTCTTTGTTGTCTATTGGATCCAGGGTGGATCTATGGTTTGTCTATTCAGTTTGCAGAGTGGATTTGGAGCATCTTCCTGTGTCTTTTGGTCCAGATCCAGAGGGTTTATCTAGAGGACCGCTGTAGTAATGTTGTAATCAAATCCTGCAATAAGAAGAAGACAAACATTTGCTGGTTTTCCTCGAAGGATTGGTGTTTCCAAGGTAAATCCTTATGTATCTTGTGTGGTTGCATTATTTATTTTTTCACTGTATGTTTATCTTTACAGAGTGTTATCAGTCTATTATTATTCAGTTTGCAATAAAGGAATTTTGCTAAGTAAAAATTGGAGACATCAATAAGGAATTGATAATCAAGGGTCTTAAGGATAAAATTTCACAGGAGATGGAAAATAATTCAGAGATTAGCAATAAAGGGTACTAGCCTAGGAATAGCTGGACATTGCTCAACATTTTTTAGAATTTGTTTATTGTCACCATATACTATCTTCCAAGGTTTGTGTGATCTTGATAGAGTTATAGTCTGGATTAATGTGTGTTGCAAATATCGTTGGTATCTCATCAGATTTTCACCTTGCTGTTATACCCACCCTTAAAAATTGTGAATTTTTTGAGTAGTTTGAACTTTTAATATATCCCAATATTTTGAAAATATCAGACTATATGGGAAATATATCAGTCGATAAGAAATTTTATCGTGGGCATGATAATTTGCCTATAAGGCATTTTTTTTCCTTTTCGTTCATTTAAAAACTGAAAAAGGAATATTATTTTATTTGTTCAAGTTTGTCGATATTTTTCCTGAATTTTTTGATGAGTTTCTTTCTGGACCTTCCGTGATATATTCCATGAAACAATATTTGCAACAATGGGTAATATTCATTGCATTTCTTATGATATTGCATCTTGATTAGTGTAAAAGCGAGTTAAAAATAGAAACAAAAATTGCTAAATGGCTAATTTATGTCACTAGTGACTGGACCTGTCTAATTAGTTATCATATTCAAATTCAATTTGATTAGGATCTTTACGTTGTTGCAAGATCTTGGTATTCATTTCCTGATCAAATCTTGTGAGGATATATATTCAAGAGAACATCTATGGAGGATCCTGTCAACTATGAATGAGTATAAATTTTCCACAATGGAAGACTTTAGAAAATCATAAAGGAGTCTAAACAAGAATATCTAAAATTAGTTTTAAACCCTTAAATGACTATACAAGTTATAATACAAGATTTTCATGTTGTGCTCAATCTATTGACATATCTTAACAATTTCTAATTTTATCACTCTTTTTTGGAACTATTTTAACTAATCTCTGTTTTGTTTGATTATAGATTTTTGCAAAGCCTAATGTTGTTGATTCCTCAAATTCAAAATTTCTGAAAATTTATCGTGCCCTCACCTGATTTGCATCCATTCTGTACCACTCTCGCATTTGTACTTCTAGTATATGTGTTTTTAAATGGTGCTGTTCAAAGTGTTGGGATGAGCTTTGAAAGTTTTTATAATGACAAGTGTTATGCTGCTGAATGTAAAGCTTGAATACCTACAATAGCGTATAATACATTCATTTGGATAATGCAGTTTAGTTTGAAAATTGGCAAGTTGATCTATATTCTTTCCCACTTGTGCATAGGTGGAAATTATTTTGACATGATTGAAATTGACAGGGTACAAATGTAATGGAGGTGCTCTGAACAAGCATACTGTTGATATGGAGGAACTTGCAAAAATCATCGATGACATTTTCAGGTTAATGTGATTTATTTTTCTATTGTATTGAAACTAGGTGGTGAAAAGCATTAGATAAAATTTAAAAATGGGATGAGCGATAGAATGTTCATCATGAACTTTGAAACTGATTGACAGTATGAGTTAGAAACACATAATTATTTCAAATCACCTTAAGATGTTGAATGTTGAAGTATAATCACATTGATGGCATTTAGTCTTATATTATTATTGTTAGAGCACAATTTTTCTGTTGAGTACTAGGTAAAATCATTGGCAATAACAGTTGTTTCTATAAAGAAAGAAAAGAGATGGAAAATGCTAGGTACTGAATTGCATCTGTTTTTTTGTAAGTGTTTATGTGCTTGTGTAATTTATTTATTGATAATGTAGAGAGTTGTGTTGATGGCTGCCTCCAACTGTTGTCATCTCAACTACTCTGTAGTGTCACAAGTTAGAATAATAAAGATGTTTGGGAGATGTGAAGGCGAGTCATTCTCCATAGGTTTTACAATATTTATGTTATCCCCTTTTGGAGCCCACAAAGAGATAATCCTCTATACCTATTTATTTGAAAATAATAAAATATACTTTATTTTTATCGTTGGCTATAATATTACCTATATGAGTGTTTGTAGTTTACATCTTTCTGTAGTTTTTCTACTCTGTTTTCTGTTCTCTTCATGTCTTCTTGTATGTAAGGTGAGGGATTATGATATGGATTCAAGTAGGGAAGATAAGAGACCCAAGAGGTCTTTTAATGTTGTGTACATTAGACTTGTAAAAAAATAATTTGTGATAGGAGACTTGTAATAAGTTAATAACGATTCCCATAGTAAATGTAGATTTGTAAAACAAATAATCAGGGAATGAATCATAGACACAAATTAATGCAACATGGAACCAATAACAACCACATACGATAAAATCCACACAACTCACTTTTATTCTCGTTACAAAATTTATCCAAGATAGCACGCATAAGGGAATTAGTGATTCCACAACAACTACAGTGCCTTTATGTTTTTTTTATGGAATCGGCAACTAGCCGGTCTCGTACTTGCGTGACACGGGGTTGATTCTGACCGCTACCACTATAACCTCCAGGAGAGTACGTTGACCCCCACAACGAACCCTCAGGCTTGCAACGAGGTTTGAACCAGCGACTTGCTTTACAGCCCGTACGCCTTAACAAGCGCATGACTGCCAACTGGTGTACACCTCAGGGGGTTACAGTGCCTTTATGTTACTTACATGCTGGCTATGTTATGGAAAAAAAAATAATGAAGCTAATCATTGAAATAGAAATGAAATATTACAGCAACATACACAATTGACTCGATTTTTGATACTTTGGAGTTGGTCCTTTACAATTCTCCTACCAATTCATAAAACATCTCTTGAACATATAAAGAGTACCGCTTGTAGATCTGGGTTAACTGTCCTTTTAGCATGATATTATAAAGTTTCAGGGTTCTCGGCCTAGTAGCCCGCACTTTCCAGTGTATAACTATGTCTTCCTCTAACTCTATGCCAACTTCTGCAACCACCTGTTCCTTTTATCCAGCATCAATGGCTCAGAGAGATTCAAGGGATCAATGTTGAAGATTAGATGAATGGCCATGCAAGTTGGTAAGTCTTGCTTGAATGTGTTGTCTTCAATTTGTTGGATGATAGTATAAGGGCCATTTCTGAGTGGCTTGATCTTCCTATCTTTCTCCTTAAAACACTCCTTGTGAAGGTAAATGTAAACCTTTTGTCTTACACACAATTGATGATTTGTGCGATGTTGATTGTGTCAGGTCTTGTGCTTTTGCTGACTCTTGTGTAAAGTCTCTCAAACTTGACCATGAATCTTATGGATATGGTCTATAAACCTTATGGCTTGCCCATCTGCAACATCTTCATTCCCTATCATTGCCTCAGGGATAGGGTCCCTCATGGATAATGGATCCTTTGATAAATATCCAAGATACCATTCAATTGGTGAAGTTCCTATTGCGCTATGCAATGTGTTATTATAATTGTGCTACACATATGGGATGCTGGTATCCTTGGCCTTCATGTATTTATGGTTAAAAATGTGCAATAAATGAAATATGGCGTGATTTACTATCTCCGTTAAACCATTTGTTTGTGGATGGAAGGTAGTGCTCCTCTTTAGTTTGGTGGCCATCAATCCTCATTGTGCTTGCCAAAAGTAGCTAAGAAATCTATTGTTGTCAGAGTTACAGGAATCAGATCCCCCTGCTAAGATTCTGTACCGGAATCTCGTCATAATAAGGGTCATCTCGTCGGAATTGGAATCGGAATCGCATGTTTACTAGTGATCTCTATCAACAATATCTTATTTGGTTCTTTTGTCAAAAACTAGTTTTTCCATCTGCTATGGGATTAATCCAAAAGGTGTTATTGACAATGTTTTATAGGCCCTGCAATGTAAAATATAAGTATAAAATATATATTTTAAGAAAAAAATAGGGTTAGGGTTTTGATTCCTAGATTCCTATGGGATGAATGACAAATCCACTCTAAATTCTTCAGGTGATTTCGACTACACCCATGATTCTTGTAACCTTGATTGTTGTCATTGTTTTCTGGCACAATATTATCATGACGATTTTGTTGAAGTGTTCCACAACTACCATTAGATAGTCTTTGTCTCCACTAGTTGTGATGGGCCTCCAAGAGAATCCATTGAAATAGACACCCATGGTCTACTCAAGATTAAAAGTGGAATATAATTTTCCAGCATCCTATTTTCTTGCTTGGATATGCTACAAAAATAAAGTTTAGCAAACTTTGCTAGCATGTGTGCCATCTTTTGTGAGTAGAAATAACTTTGCAAATTTGTAGTTGTCCTCCCCACTCCAATGTGGCCTGATATTTTGGCATGGTGTGCATCACACAACAACTATAGTTTATGATCTGCCTGAGGAACACAATTGACATTCAACTTCACAAAATTTCATCGTTCAATAGATAGTCAACCCTTTATCCGACATGCTATGCACAGAGTTTTGCAACACTGTATAGATGTGTGCAAGCTTTGGACAATACACATTAAGATTTTTCGAAAGCATTGAATCCATGTTGTGGAATTGCACTAACACTGTTAGTCCAACAACTAGAAGTTTACATATGAGATCTGTTACCTTGTTTATGCTTCCCTTTTGGTACTTAACCATAGTCGTGAACTTATGGAAATATGTGATCGACTTCATGTGGAGTGCATTCTTGATCTTGCTCTGTGTACAGAGAAATTGGAGGCGCATGTGATCATTGCGAATGTCAATATCTTTTCCAAGGAAAGAATTATTAATGTCACTAGTGCGTAAATCTTTGTCATAAAGTGAATAATAGAGAATTACCCCCAAAAATGTCTTGGAGTGATGCTTTGATGCGCATCAATATCACACCTTGGACATGTCTAGATGCATCCACTTTGAAATTTTGATATTGATGGTCTGTTGAATGTAAGATGAGGTGAGATTTGTAGTGTTTGAAAACTTCTTGCTACACAACACCCAAATAAAATGGACTTGGTTATAATCAATGAATTAAGAGGATGCACAACATGGGAAAACTTCGTAATAAATTTTTCGAGATAATTGGTCATTCCTATGAAGCTTCGCAATTCAAGAATGCTCTTCGGAGGTTGCTAGTTAACAATGGCTGAAATCTTCCTCTATTCAATGCTCAATCCCATCCTATTCTGCCAGGGATCCAAGATAAAGAAGTTATGGGTGTTTAAATGTACTATTCTTCAAATATACAAGTGGTTTATTTATCCGTAGTTTTAGAAATACTTCTTCCAAATGTTGCAAGTGGTCCTCCTAGATTTTATTGGAAACCATTATATCATCAAATACACGATCATGAAAGAGTCAAAATATGGTTTGATGAGTACTTCTTTCATCATTCTCATGAACGTTGCAAGTGCATAAGTAAGACCAAAAAGCATCACCAACCATTCAAGCGGAAAGGTGGTCTTTCATGTATCTTTTGGCTTGATACTAGTATTCCATCTCCCTCAAGTTGATTGTGGAGGCATTTTGTGTGGTTCTTAGAATAGTTTAGAGCAGTGCATCGATAACTTGTTTGATTGCTTTTTATCTTTGAACTTCTCTCATGCTCACCTGTCTCTCTTGTGTCACAACACTATTAGAGCAAGCTATTTCGACTTTTTTATTGGTCTTTGCATTTCAACATTTGCAATGAGCCTAAGGGCGGTGGATCTTTCTGTGTCGACATTGAGTAAGCTCGACCATATTCAACAAATCAATATTGGTCCAAGCGTTGTCGATAGATAACATCATGATTCTATAGGGATGGATTACCAAATATGACAACACACACATCCAAGGAATGATAAATAACTCTACTACTTTATCCATATAGTCGGTTGAGATGGTAGACTTTATGTTGCACTTACATGGAATTTCTTGTTCTTGTAAATCCAACTTGAGGAGTAGGGTTTCGGATGAGATAAGGTACATAAAGGAACCTAGATACAACAATGAACTTCCTTTAGGACTACTTGGATTCTTGCTTGAGTTGCTATTGAGTGGTGATGCTGAATGGTAGTTGACATTGTTGTCAAATTTTGCAACCAATGGTTCATATTCATCAATTGACCATCATAGACTTGAGTTTCAAGTTAAGGTTAGCAAATTCGGTTTTGAGTAGTCGATCAATGCAGTTTTGCATTTCATCCTCCATTCCCTTCTTTGTCTGGGAGCAAGTCTTGACCATAACTTGTGTAGCAGATTAGTAACTACATGCGAACCAAATGCTGCCATCATGGTAGTAGTGGATTGACTCTCAAAGTATGCTCTTTTTTGCTCTCTTTCTCATCCTTTTAAAGCAAATACAATGGCTGTAGCATTCATGGAAACAATTCAGAAGCTACATGGAGTTTCCAAGATTATTGTAAGTGGTAGAGATCTAATTTTCATTGCTAATTTTTGGAAGGAAATATTTTCTTGTTTGGTCACTTAATTGACTCACAACTCCTCTTACCATCCCTTCAATCTGACGGGAAAATAAAGATTGTGAATAAATGCCTAGAAGGGTATTTTTGTTGTTTTGCATCTGCTAAACAAACACAAAAGATCAAGTGGCTGCTCTTGACATAATGGTTGTACGACACATCTTTCCATACTTAATAAAAATGTCATGATTTATGACTCTTTATGGCTATCGTTCTCTTTCCATCACATCATCCTTGAAAGAGAAAGCTAAGTTTCAAGTAGTGGAGGATCACATAGAGCACCAATAAGAGGTTCTCGAACTATTGAAAGATAACTTGGCTATAGCAAAAAATTAGATGAAACAATAGGCGTATCAACATTGTATTGGAAGGAAATGTGAAGTAGGGGATTGTGTATATTTGAGGCTACAAACATACAAACAAATGTCCCTCAAGCAACAAAAGGACATTAAATTAGCACCCAAGTACTATGGTCCCTATAAGGTGTTGCAGAGGATTGGGAGTGTGGCTCACAAATAAGATTTGCTTCCATTTTCATGTGTACCTCTAGTCTTCCATGTTTCTTGCATACAAAAGGTAAGTGGTGGCAATATCCTAGTCTAGATTAGTTTGTGTAGGTCACTTGGATCAACACTCATGGTGGGTTACGTCCGAAGATGGCCTTCTATGTCGAGCACTTCATGGATATGAGGGATGGGCTCATTGTTCGGTCCCATTACACACTCCTTAATTGTGTGCAACCTCTTCGTATTCCCTTGGGTGAGGTCGGGGTGGGATTTCATAGACTTAGGGTGGAGATGGATCACTAGATTGATCGAGCTGACAATATGTTCCAGTTGTGCCATCTTGGGGAGGTTGAGATTGAAAAGCACTTTATTTTCTGTTGCTCTAATTGCTACGAGATTCAAGGGTGGTTCTACTGTCTTTTCAAGGAGCTTCAAACATTGTCCAGATTCTATAGGCTCCTCGACTAGATATGTCTGGGCTTATATTTGTAGGATGCCCTTTGGGTTCGCTTTTTCATCCTCTAGCCACATCCACATCTTGGATTAGCTTCAAGTCAACAAATCTCTTCCTTTTTCATGGTGCTCCCATCTACTATGGGTAGGAAGAGGTAGACAGACGATGATCTTATTTCCAACCCTAGATCTGTGTGGATTCGGAGGACCACGTCCACTTCCACAAGAACCCAACAACATTTCCAACCATTGTCCCATACCAACAATCAACCGAAATAATCTACATCACAACAGTGGCCCCCTCCTCTAGGGAGCAACACATTACAAGGTCCAGCTCATCTTCCAGTTCTTCCTCTTGACAGATTTGTGTGTTGAGATTCCTCCATTCATCCTTGGAGGTTAGGTGAGATGGTTCTAGTGGACAATGATAGGCTTGTATTATTTGAATCATAGATTCTAGATCCATTCTTGGCACATCTCTCTCTCGCGCATTGACTCCATCTTTGGAGTTGGCTTTTCAATATTTATATTAGATTCATACTTTACTTTTTCCATCATGCTTTTCATAGGAGTCGTTTTAGTGCTCCGACTTTGTATGGAGATCATTTTGTACTCAACATTCCCTTTGACCTGCTTTAGTGGTCATTTGTTGGACATCAATAAAAAATTATCTTATTATTATTATAATTATTATATTTTATTTAGACACTTAGACACCTCCCATTGTTTAAACAAGACTTGGACAGGGTAATTAAAAAGGACATCTACAGGTAGTACATTTAGGTCACTTGGATTGCACCTCCAAAGGGTCTTGGCCCTAACATGGCTTCCTATTCTAAGCAATTTTGATAGTTGAGCGACAATGTTATTGTTAGACCTTACACAAACATTGAATGACCTTCCACAAGCCCCTCCTTGGTTAGTTCTATGTTGGCTCTCATTGGATTCAAGTTGAGATTGATCATCACCTTCCTCGCCCATATAGGATTTGTCAGCTTTTCCACTTAGAGGAGATTGAGTCGGAGGAATACCTGATCTTTAGATTTGTTGCTTATTACAAGATCACGGGGTTGTTTTATTACCTTTATTGGACTAAGGTGGTTGACTCTCGACATTTTTTCATTTGAGAACTTATCTTAGTCTTGGGATGGTCCTTCATGTCCAAACCCTTGTAGGAGGATCACCTCTTTCTTTCTTGTTTTCAAGTAGCTTGGGGTTGTGAGCGACAAACAAAGATTCAAGATTCTTCGAATATTAGATTAGTGAGACCCTGAATCTCTTCCCAATCGCCTCAATTTGGGGTTGTCACTCTTTTGTGAGACTTTTGAGGAGCTCCTGTCCTAGACCTCAACCTAGTCTTCATTGGATTGTGTTAGTTTTTGTACCTAGGCAGATGTTCCCTAGGTGACTTTATTTTGCCTAAGTCACTTAAAGAGGGAAAAAGGTGACCCTCACATTAAATGTCACTTAATGAGACTTTATAACCATAAAGTCACTTTTTGATATATTTAAGTGGGTGAGTAATTTTATTTATGAGAATTAAATAAAAGGGATTTTTACTCTCACTCAATCTCATCCATTGGATTGATTCTTTTTCCACCGTTGGATTAAGATGCCCACTTAGGTCAAACAAAAAGCATGAGGGAGGCAAAAGGGTTCTTCACTTTTCATTTTTCAGGAGAGAAGAAGAGCGCTGGGAGAGAAAAAGAGAGAGCTGAGCAAGGGTACGATTTTTCCAGAAGAGAGAGCATTTAATGCACAGAAATCGAGGAGCTTCTACCTTCATTTATTGCTGGTACTATTGCACAGGAATCGAGTTAGAGTACGGTCTGCATTTAATGCACCATACAGTCTGCATTTAATGCTCAGGAAATCGTGGTACGGCCTGTAGAGTACGGCCTTCATTAATGCTGCACAAAAATCGAGGTACGGCCAGCATTTAATTGCTGCACAGAAATCGAGGTACGGCTGCATTAATTCTGCACAGTTTTCGAGGAGGTACGGCTGGTGTTTTATTGCTGTACGGTCTGCCAATTTTAGGCACAGATTTTGAGGTGTACGGTTGGGTTCTTTTTGCTGAGCACAGTTTCCAGATTTTGAGATAAAATCTGTGGTGGAGATAAGTGATATTTCTACTGTATTTTCTGTCCTATATTTTGCTGAAGAAATAAATCTCTCTCTCTCTCTGACTGGTTTTCCCCGTGGGGGTTTTTCCAGGGCTGATTAGCCAAAAATCTCTGAGTCAAATTTATGGTGTGACTGTCTATTTGTTTTCAGCCTGTTAGTGTTTTTTCTGTGTGTTTAAAATTGTTCAGAATTTTTTTTAAGTAGCTTCAAGCCTATGCAAAACCGGCTGAAGTGAAAAACATAAAATGTTCATTTAAACCAGCAAGCAGTAAACTCAGATTTTCTACAGATTGTCATTTACAATAGTTCTAAGAAAGCTTAGATTTAGATACAGACTTCCCCTATGCATAGTACTACCCTCTAGGGTTCATTGAGCAACTAGTTTTCCATTCAAAGTTTCTTCCCTCTAGCCTTTATTGTTACGAGTGATGGCCCCCCTTGATCTAAGGCTCCCCGTAGGATCCCCCCTTGATCTAAGGCTCCCCGTAGGATCCCACCCATGCTTTCACAATAGGGCCCACCCATGCTTTCACAATAGGGCCTCCTTAATGTTGGGTGCTTTTAAATGACCTTCTTAGACAATACCTTGGCCCTCTCATGGTGATTGAGGACTACGACGTGAGACCTATTTTCCAAGAAAGACATAGAAGATGGCAAAGAGCATGTTGATGCTGAAAGTGATATGATGAAGTTGCAACGGAATTTTGAAGATGAGGAAGAGTTATGTTACAACTTGATGTATCACTCAATTGGAAAGCCCTAACAAACTAATGATACCAAGAGCAACTTTGGAAAGAAGCACCACTGTGACCACAATGCTAATATCCAGCTTTTTTGGCCAACGCTCAAGGCCAAGGGGGGTTTCCCTATGTTCGATTGGATTTAGTAGAGGGAGAGCTAGGGGAAATGAGATTAACTTGATTAAAATGTGTGTTGTGTGTCACTTAGTTGATTTCCCAAATAAGTATTTAATCATTCAAGATGTACAATATCGAATAGATAAAAAACATAGAGAATATTTACTCAAGAGTATGAAATAGCATGAACCATGAACATTAGCCAATATCAATTGTGAAAGATAAGCAATGAACCATAGAGCATAAGCTTCAAGTCAATAAGTCCAATGCCATGTGTAACATTTATCCACAATTGAAAATTGCTTAAGAGACAAGTTATGATTATTCCTCAGAGATCTTTTAAGTTAAGGCTTTGNGAAGACTCCGTCTCCAACCCCAACTGCTGTGCTGCACGCTGTGCTGCTATCCAAGTGCTCCCAAAATAATCAATAATCATAAGTGAAGTCTCCTCTTGCTTTCTTCTCTATTTATAAAGTTCAACTGCGCAAAACCCTAATCTTTTGACCTAATTAGGTCACTTTATCTTCTAATTTGCCGTTGACTTGCATGCATGTCACTTTATCTTCTAATTTGCCGTTGACTTGCATGCATGTCACTTTATCTTCTAATTTGCCGTTGACTTGCATGTATGCAGAGGGAGACTTAAATAGTGCATGCATCATTAAAATAATGCTGGGATGGCATGCATGTCATTTTTAGGGTTTGCATGCATGTCACTTTTAGGGTTTGCATGCATGTCATTTTTAGGAATATTACATTGAATGAAGCCTTGCTTGAGAAAAAGATATTCAAGGTGTCACCTGAATTATTTAAGAGAGCCAAACTTGCTGAGGTGACAAAAATCACTTCTCAAAGTTTGGTATTTAAATCTTTATAATTAATTGCCAAAACTTGAGATTATTCAATAAACATTGCCTCTTACATCCATTGATCCATGAAAGAAAAATGATCTCATGAGCTATATGCAAATAGAAAGGTAGACAATAACAAAATTTGCATAAAATGAATTTCTAGAAATTATTATTAGTTATTTAATGATTATGTGAGTCATCAATTGTAATTAACCATTCAACCAAATGAACATTTCCTTAAAATGAAATTACTTAGCCAATGCAAGATAGAGTTATCAACCACCATTAACCAAGTAAACTTCAAGTCTTCTTCATGTTATGTATTATCCAATGTAACAATACATTGCAAAATTTACAGAATTAAAAATAAACCACCAAGTCAATATCCCAACCAAGTCAATATCCCAAGAAGATTTAGCAAGTCAATATTTAACTAAGCATAAATTATCTAAAAATGATTAGTTGTTGTCCCATGGATTGCAGCAATAAAATGGCAAGAAAACTAAGTTAAAAGCCAGATTTAATTAGAAAAGTGAGTGCAGAAATTTTTAGATGTAAAATCTGAATTTTAAAGTGCTAGATTGGCCTAATTTTTTTTCCAGAAATTAAAATATTTGCTATAGTTTTCCAGAAATTAAAATATGCAATTTCCAGCCAATATAAACTTCTAAAAATAACAAAAAACTTAAGATCTAATGCCCAAATTTTTTAGTAGTTAGATCTACCATTAAACCCGTGGAAAAATATGAAAAAGGTGACCTTTTAGGGCTGCTTTTTTTAGAAAGCCAAGTGCAGAAAATTGAACTAAGCAAATCTAACTCTAAGAAATTACTAAAACTAATTTAGAAAAATAATGAAAATATTTTTGGGTTTTTAAAATTATATCTACCCTAAAATGCAAGGAAAATTTAGATGTTTTGGTAGTTTTTTGGTTGAAGCAATTAGAAGAATGACTAGTGCCTTCAAACCAAAGTTACATATATCATGTCGACGAATATATCACTGAGGGTACGGAATGAAACTTATCGGCAACATCAGTGAAAGTATTGGAAAATATCGGCAAATGTCATAAAACCTCAAAAAAATACAAAATTATTATCTGTTTTCATTTATTTGAACATCTAAAGAAACAACAACATCAAATAAACACATTGCTACATAAATATGAAAATATGTAATGTTCTCTTCTAA
>LPNX011221022.1:195011-216691 GCA_001517045.1 Pseudotsuga menziesii | reverse complement strand
TCTAGATTTAATAGAATATGTATTAAGAGATTTACAAAAAAACTCAATGTGTATGAAGTCCTTGTAATAGAATATTTCCAAATTTAATGAAATATGTGTTCTATGGATTTATCACTAAGGAGGGAAACACGAGAGCATGCCAAATGTCCCTTGAAACAAAGGTCATCGTTGGGGAGGAAGTCCACTCTAATAGAATCGATGTGCTTGAGCAATCCCTTTAATCCCAGGTTGAGTTAATCCTAAATCAAGAGAAGCCACGAGTAAAACTAAACCATAATCAAACTATTCAATATCTTACCATCTCAAATTTATAATCCCCTCCACTATCTCTCATTCCATTCAAGCCACCACAGGGTCTTGTTAATCATGTTTTCCCCATTTGAAATACACTTTCTAGAATGAGGACCATTTCTCTTATCCATCATCAAACAAACAGGGCCTATAGTATAATCCACCTTCCTATGGAACAACCACTTAGCACCCATCTCATCTGTAGTTTCCTCCCACATGTGAAGTGTTTAGAGGATGGTTATTTCCATTATGGTTGCATACATCCCTTAGGTTGGAATTTGACTATGGGGATGACATTTGGGTAGCATGAATATAACAATTTATCATCTCTCACACCCCATCCAAGGATTAACTGGGTTATTTGATCATTAATATAATGGAACAATATGATACATTGAGGTTTCTTCTTTAATCCTTTAAATTTTAACAACCACATGTTATTGGGGTGTCATAAAAGATATCAAGGTGATGGTGAAGTAGGTGGTTGGAATATGGCATGTTACAATTGGTGGGTAATTCATTTTTCTATTTTGGTTTATTAGTTGCTTGAGGTATCTTGAAATTTTGACATTATTCTATGGGTGGAATATCTTAAACATCCAAAATCGATCTCAAATGAGTCTCCTCAAAATCAAATGAAGAATTACTCACATGCATGTTCATAAATAACATACATTCAATATTTGTGTGTGTGTGTGTGTGTGTGTGTAAAATCCATAGTTACAACAAATGTTAGGGGAGAACTTGATGAAATTAAAACAATATGGAATTATCTATAATCTAAAGAATTGGCCATTTGATATTAGATTTCTTTTTATTTTCATTTGAGCAAAGAACAATCAATGAGAAGATCTACAATCTTAAAAGAGTTTCTTGAAATAATCTAACATTTTAACTTCAAATAGACTTTTGAAACCATTTTTAAGTATGGTGCAAGTTGATGAAATTTGAACAATATGGAATTGGATAGAATCTCAATAATTGGCCATTTGGTATTATAAATTTTTATATCTACATTTTGTTAAGTTTTTCATAATTGCTTAGATGATATCTTAAAATAATTTTCACTAGTAGGATCATTGAAAGAACAAAAAGATTTTCCTTGGGGAAACCATAAGGGATAAAACCTCGCAAAACTTCCTCAGTATAGAACTCAACGAGATCAATGTAAAACCTAGACAACTAATTATCTCTTCTTTATGGATAAATTTTTCTTATCTCTCTTGCAAACTTGCTTGAGCGAATGTGTATAATTGAAAGGGAGCACCTCCCTATTTATATTTGTCACTTGACTTGGCCTAGGACCTAACATGGCTGACTTGGCTACCTGACATGGCCGACTTGTCTAGGAGGAAACAAAAAATAATATTTATTATAATGACACTTGGGTACTATTGACCTGACTTACATGCAGAGGTTTACATTGATTCTTTCAATTACTCTTACATGACCAAACTCATCTTGTGATGGAGGAATACAATCAATACATCTCGAATATATTCCTAAGTTACAATACTTTAACACTCCTTCTTAACTAGGAAGGTATTCAACCAAGGAAGCAACTACTACCACAACTATACATATGAATGGTGACTCTCTATATGTCATAGGAAGTTTTGGAACACCATCATACATCTTCATCATCGATATCATCTCAGTTATCTTCTACAACCTCGGTATGTAAATATTGAATCATGTTCTGTGTGTACTGGATCATCTTCTGTCACATCAGTTAGTGGATATTGAACCATCTTCTACAACTTCATTATGTGGATACTGAATCATCTTCTGTGTATACTGGATCCTCTTCTGCAACATCAGTATGTGGATACTGAATCATCTTTTCCCAAATCAGTATGTGAATACTAGAACATCTTCTGCAACATCAATATGTAAATACCGCAACATCATCTGCAACATGAGTATGTAAATACTGAGACATCATCTGCAACATGAGTGTGTAAATACTGAAACTACATCTTACCCTGTAACTATCTTGGAGTAGTATCTTGGTGAGTTCTCTAGTAGATCAATCTAGGAATTTTGTCTAACTTACTAACCCTTTCTATTCAACAGGCCTAGTCATACAAATGGCCTAGCCAAACATACTAATCCCCCTAGGATCAATAGGCCTTTCCTGACTTACTAACCCTTTCAGACCAACAATCCTAGCCAGAATTACCCTACTCTAGGTGGAGCTACCACCACTACATCCTTATACCATATTCCTTTACTCTCTCTTTCGAGGGATGTCCTTTCGGACTACGCCAAGCTTGTCTTGAAAGTATTCAAACTTTACATGAGACAGAGGGTTAGTGACAACATCTGCCACTTGTTCCTTTGTAGGAACATACTTGAGATTTACAACTCCCTTCTGTACCATACCCCAGATGTAATGATATCTAACTTCAATATGTTTCAACTTGTCATGAAACGTCGATTTTTCTATCAACTTAATACAAATCTGATTATCACAAAGGATATCAGTAACATCTATCTCTACATCAAATAATCTTGTCAACATCTTGCGAACACATACTGCTTCACTACAGGCTGAACATGTTGCAATATATTCATCCTGTGTCATGGTAAGTGCAATACCAAACTGCTTTCTACTAAACCATGAGATCATTGCACATGCCAAACTAAAACAACATCAAGAATTACTCTTTCTATCTTTGGCACTTTCTTCCCAATCTGAATCTATAAATCCATGTAATTTGATCACGCCATTTTATGCATATCTAAGACCATAGTCTGAAGTCCCCTTTAGATACCTCATCACATGTTTTTCTTCTACTAGTTGAATATGATTGGGATTCACCATATATTGACTTGGAGTGTTTACAACAAAACATATATCTAGTCTTGTATTGGTTAAGTACATTAGAGAACCAATAATTTGTATAAGGTGGCATCTTCTACTTTATAAGTGTCATCATTCACTAGTTTCAAATTTGTTGTCATCGAATTAGCCATAGCCTTGCAATATATCGTCCCAAATCTCTTTAGGATTTCTACTGCATATTTTCATTGGTTTAGGAAAATCTCATCTAGATACTACCATACTTCAAGACCTAGAAAATAGTGCATCATTCCAAGGTCTTTCATTTCAAATTCTGCAGCAAGCTTCTTCTTACATTCGTTGATGGGCCTATCTTCGCCTATGAAGAATAGATCATCTACATAAAATATTAATATCATAATTCCATCACCCCAACTTTATAGTAGAGATAGGAATCTACTTTACTCTTGGTAAAGCCCAAACTCATCAGGAATCCATCGATTCTTCCATACCATGCTCTGGGTGCTTGCTTTAACCCATACAATGCCTTCTTGATTTTACATACATGAGTTTCTCTATCATCGGTCTTGAAACCTTGTGGTTATTCGATACATAGTTCTTCTTCTATCAATCCATTTAGAAAGGTTGTCTTTACATCCATCTGATGTAATTTCCACTTGATATTGGATGTCAAGGAAAGGATGGCTCTAATTGAGGTGTACCTTTATACTGGTGCAAAGGTATCCTCATAGTTGATTCCATCCTTCCCGAAGAATCCGGGAGCTACGAATATTGCCTTGTACTTCTCTATACTACCATCTAGTGAGTGCTTTGTCTTGAAGATCCATTTTAAGGATACCACTGACTTTTCCTTTGGTCTTCGTACTGTTTCCCATACATCATTCTTTATAATGGATTGGTATTCCTTGACCATTGTATCAACCCACTCCTTCTTCTTTATTGCTTATTCAAAACATGTTGGCTCTTTATCAACGAGATCACACATCAAATCTACATAAATAGGGAATGGCTTTGGCTTATTCATTTCTCTGATGGTTCCTTCTGGGACACCATGTCTTTTTTCTTCTTCGATTACTTCATGAGCCCAACCAGGTATTCTCTTACGTGAGATCACTTCATTGTGCAATTCTTCAAGTCTCGGAGGTTGTGTCATGTCATGATCCTCAAGCATTTGTTATTATTCTTCGTTCCTAATTGGTTTAGGGCCTTCTGCAGCTCTTGAAGTTTCATGTGCCTCTTCTTCTTCCTTACCTTTCTTTTATTTTCTGAAAGTTGTATCTTTGTCAAAGGTGACATCTCTTCTTAATTCAATTGGATAATATCGTGGGTTGTATATTCGATAAGATTTTTATTGCTCACTATATCCTACTAACAATCCCTTATTTCCTGAAGGATCTAGCTTTGATTTTTTCTCCTTGGGAATGTGTATGTATACCAGTCAACCAAATATCTTTAGGTGACTGTTTTAGGATTTTCTTCGGTAAACATCTCTTCTAGAGTCTTGTTTCCAAGATTAATATGGGAATTTTTTTTTGAACATATACTCAGGCTTTGGCTCCTTATTCCCATAGGTACATAGGTAGAATCTTGATCATGGATCATGGATTTCGCAACTTCCATCATATATCTATTCTTTCTTTATGCTACACCATTTTGTTGTGGATTATAGGGAATAGTTAGCTCCATCTTAATCCCAACTTCCTTGCATTAATAATTGAATTCACCTAATTTTTATTGTCCTCCGTTATCTAATCTTAAGATCTTGATCCTCTTTTCATAGAGGTTTTCTACAAGGGCCTTAAACTCTTTAAACCTTTCAAACACTTCATCCTTCTTCTTCAGGAAACAGATCGAATTTTTGCGAGATTAGTCATCAATAAAGGAAGCATAGTAAACATACCCTCTTAATGAAGTAGTTTGCATTGGCCCACATATATCTGAATTAATAATATCTAAGATCCCTTTTGCTTTGTTTTCATTTTTTGGATAAGGGTCCTTAGTATTTTTTCCTCGTGCACATCCTTTGAACACTCCTTCATGATATATTTGAATTTCTAGTAAACCTGTCACAACCTTGCTCATAATTGGCAATGCTTTGTAATGTATATGAAAAATCCTTTTGTTCTCTAGATCACATTGGCTTATGGTACTAATCATCAATATTGAATATACTTGTCCCTTTAATCTGTAGAGTCCTCCTTCTTCAACTCCAATAATTGCTACATCATCTATAGTTTTTCATTTTGTCCAGATGAGAACTTCTCCATCTACAAAAGAAACTCTGAACCCTTTCTTATCTAAGGATGAGATAGAAACAAGGATATTCTTTAGTCTTGGGACATACACGACATCCTTCATTTCATGGACTTGCCAATGTCCATCTTATAGGATGTTTCTCCCATTCCTTTCATCAGATATTGGTAATAATCACCAACCATTACTTTGTGTGGGGACTCCTTTTGTATAAGACATGAGAGTGAGTCCTTGTAACATGTCATGTGCTTGGAGGAACCACTATCTACTAGCCATGTGTCATTCCCTGGTGAGATTGAACCTGTGAGTGCAGAGATCAAGACATATTCTTCACAGGAATCTTCATTTTCCTTAACTCTTTACTCATCTTCTTGATCATTGCCTTCAACAACATGGGGCTGAAATGTTTTCTTCTTCTTGACTTGTTCTACCTTCATGGGATAGTTTATAGCAATTTGTCCCATATTATGATTGAAGAATTCATAATTTGAGAAGTATTTCTTGGACTTCTTAAACCCTTGAGTCTTTTTAGGAGGATGGTCATGACTCTTTCTCTTGTTCTTTCCTTTGGTATGGATGACCAAATATTGATCCTCATTTTCATTTATCTTCTCTTCTTTGGCTGTTATTCTTTCTTCTTCTTGAACACATTATTCCCATAACTATCAGAACTTGGTTACTCTTCTTCTTGAATAGATTCCTCAGATAAAAGATTCCCAATATCTTGGAAGAACATTCAAGGTGGTCATTACAATTTTTTATTCTTCAACCATATCACCAATAGCTTCCAACTGCTCCTTGATTTGAGCTACTCTTGCGAAATATGATTGCATGGTTTCTAACTTTTGAGCCTTTACACTTTTGATGTGATTGTTGAAGGTCATGTTTCTATTTATGTTTCTTCCTTCAAATAAGTGAGATAGAGCATCAAACATTTCTTTTGGTGTCCTCCTTGAGGATACTTGAAGAATCACGTTATATTTAATGGAATCAACTATGATTCTATTAGCCTTTGTTGTGTCCTTCTTGTATTTGGACTTAGCTTCAGCTTCTTCTGGTTCTGCCACTTCCTCCTTTATAAATCCTTCTAGATCATTTTATTCTAGGATGAGCATGATCGGATACTTCCATGCTCTGAATTTTTCAACACCCTCAAAATTCTCATCTAGCTTGGTACTCATTGTCATATGTTAACAAAATGAGAACTTCAAATGGAATTAGAAGAAGTAGTACTTACTTGATGAATTCAGCTTCTAGTTTACCTTCTTTGAGGTGACCTAGGGTTTGATGTAGAAACCCTAATTTTCAAAGTTGGGAGAATTGGTAGGTTTGAGTGATGGAAAATATGCGCCTTCCGAGGGAAAGCTAGACTAATTCTTGTTTTTTCTGAGATTGATGATGGAGTCTCAGGAAAATTGAAGCCATAGTTCTTCCTGGTAGCACTATCTGGTCCAAAAATGAAACTTCTTGGAATTTAGTTCTATTTTCATAGAAATATGCACCATTCAAGGGTGAGCTGAGTGAGCCCTCTTTTCTATTTGATCTATCGAGGGATTTGTTCGGAGTAACAAACCCTAGTTGTGTAGTGTCTCCTTTCAAGGTAGCTCTGATACCATGTAATTTTTTCGTAATTGCTTAGATGATGTCTTAAAAAAAATTTCACTGGTAGGATTACTGAAAGAACAACAAGCATAGTAACACAAAGAGCACAATAATTTCCTTGGGGAAACCACAAGGGAGAAAACCTCGAAAAATTCCTCAGTATAGAACTCAACGAGAGCAGTGTAAAACCCAAACAACTTCTTCTCTCTTGTTTCTGGTGCACTTGTTATTCTCTCTCTTGTAAAATTGCTTGAGTGAGTGTGTACAAATTAAGGGGAGTGCCTCCCTATTTATATTTGTCACTTGAATTGACCTAGGACCTAACAAGGTTGAATTGTCTAGGAAGACACTAAAAATAATATTGATTATAATGGCATTTGCGTACTATTGACCTCACTTACAACTAGAGGTTTACATTGATTATTTTAATGACTCTTACATGACCAAACTCGTGTAATGATGAAGGAATACAATCAATACATCTAGAATATCTTGCGAAGTTACAATACTTTAACACATTTGAGCAAAAACGCAATCAAAGCACATTACATTCTTAAAAGAGTTTTTCGAAAGAATCTAGCAATATAACTTTTTCCCTAAATGGAGAAAACAAATTAGGGAGAAAAAAATCATTAGTTTTTTATGTTCTTATTACTATTTACAATGCATTGCCAAGAAAATGTAGGGTTTTCATAATTAATTCGAATGTTATAAAGCCTAGTTTTTTTTCTTTATTTATATTTTACATGGCTACAAATTATATCATTAGGATTTTACTTGTCTACCATTTCACAATGATATTTTTCTTGTAGGAAATGGATATTTAGTGGCTTTTTGTATTTGTGTATGTGATGTTGGGTATCTATAACAATGACATCACTTATTGCATTGGATACCAAAACTTGTCTCTATAATGACTAATGTACAATACAAAGTATTACTGCCCTTTTGTAGGAAAATGTGTTCTTATGCTTTGTCTTTCAAATAATTTATGGTATGGCGGTGTAGAATATACAAAATATATGCACCAATGCATGTATGATCGCATAACACACAACCTAAGTTTGTTTTATTATTTTCAAAATTTATAAAATCTCAACAAACATATAAATGTACATATTGCTAGTATCGTCACACTTGTGCACATTACTATGCCATGCATGCCAATTAACCCAAAAACATTTACAACTTGAAATTTCATCTTCATTTTTAAAACACTTTTCATAGTTCCTATATTTTATGATATAGGGATTTTATTGATAGAATATGTCTTGCTGAAGTTCAAAGAAAAAAACTTATTGTAACAAGAATGAGGGAAACACATCTCAAAAACTGAACTATGATTTTTTTTTAATAGTATAAGGTTAATATACTTGAATTATTTGCAGGTTTAAACGATGTGTATTGGTTAATGTTTGTCATCTAGAGTAAAAGCTTGAAAAACCACAATAATATTGTTTGCAATCTAAATACAAAAGAACATAAAATTGTTATGGGTCGAATTTTGCAAAGAGATGAATTATGTGAATTATAACGTATTCGAGATGAATTTCTTCTATGACTTTTAAGTAGTTATGTACATCTTAAGAATATTTATTAACATGTTTCAAACACTATATTTCACATTTGTTTAATGTTGTGCAAGCACTAACAAGGAGAGAAGGGATCATCCTAGAAGATAAAATTATGAAGAATGTAAATGATGATGAATTGGTCCTCAATCCATCTAGAGTGGTATTGGAAGTTAATAATTAACTGAATGAATTTTTTTATAAAGCTAAGAGATATATAGTTAAAGAAAATATAAATGTAGTTTCCACTTACTTTACAAAATTCAAAATTCAGTGTAATGACTCAAAGAATAACGTTATGTATGGACTATAACAAACATTTGAAAAGAAATGGTTAATGAGACTTGTCAAACTTGCAATAGCATAAACATAGAACAACAAAAAAACATTTAAAAAGTAGTACTCCTAAACATGCTTTTTTTACTATGTATATACTACAAAAAATTACTAAATTAATATTTCGGCTATATTTATTTTCATATAACCATTAAAAATTTTGGTTTTATGATTTTATTTTTTAAGAAAATAATGAAAATTACAAAGGATGAATAAGGTGAAAACCAAACATGTTGGTAGGTATGTCCAGAAAAGTGTACAAGGAGATGAACATAATTGCAATATCCCAAGAGGAGTCATCCCAAAAACATGCATCAAATATATATAATCACTAAATTTTTATTTTATGTTTAGAGAGTTTAATTATCCCATGAAATATTTGTTTTGAATTGTTTTGTTGTATAAAAGAAAATAAAACAAAACCCATTCAACACATATAATCTGAAGATAATGAAAAAAAATTGGTGATGATAAAGTTTTTAAGTATTTGTGTTTTCTTTAATATTTTATATTTGTTGTGAGGGGAAGCTAGTGCAAGTGTCCTTTTGGATCTTGAGGAAAATGTTGTTGAAACTTATGTTATGGTACATGGAAACAATGACAAATAACCAAGTGGAGTGGTATGATATGCTCATGGGTTGGAAACAAGTGTTTCTTTGCACTTTCATAAAGTAATTGCCCTTGGAAACTCACTTGTAATTTCACAAACTAAGTGAAAATCCTATAAAATGAGATTAAAGGTAGATTGCTTGCAACAAAGAATTATCAACCTACTAATCCAAAACTAAGAATTATCAACCTACTAAGCCAAATTAAATAGGCCAATATTATGGATATTCAATGCCTCAACAATACGGAGGTGGACTCTATTTCCACCGAAGGTTTCAATATTGAAAAAGGATATGTTTTCACTATGTTTTGAAGATGGGGATCAACAGATTTCAAGGTGGATCCCCTATTTTGGTTTGTATGACATAACATATGGGGCATCTAAGCATCATATACATGCAAGACAACTCCTTCACAACGTCTGTAATATAGCAATTCAAGATTTGTTCTTGGATGATTGTGGGATAACTTGGGATACCGTTAGCATTTTCTAGTGTGAAGGTAGTTGGATACTGTAGGTATTTTACCAAATTTTAAACCTTTTGTAATCCTTCAACTATGTGTCTTTTTTTGGTTTATTTCTACAGCACTCGAATACAAAAATTATAATCATTCTTTATTTTAAAAAATATATATTTTAATATTTTAAATAATTTACATTTGTCTATGGATGTCTTCTAACATGTGTTAACATACAAAGAAAATCCATCCATAAAATTAATTGGCATTAGGTTAAGCATGGGTCATGAGTATATATTGAAGTATCAAATGTTAATTGTACATTTTGTAAGTAGCTAAGGTGTTTTAGTTCTCTCTTTTCATAAATAATAGAACACCAAAAAACATTTATATTACTTATATCAATCTTTTCTCATTAAAAATCATTGTATATGATTATGTACCAAACTGAAAGTTATTGTTTCATTGATTTTCTTATTAGTTGAAACATATTTATTCATATTTTTCTTTCTCTTATGTGATGACCTTCAATTTTGCACATTTTTGATATTATCGAGAACATGGTTAATTACTCATTTATCCTTAAATTTTCTGCTGTTATGATGATTATCTCTCTTATGGTATAGAATTTCAACTAATCCAGTCTGATTCACTCATCTTCAAATAATTTGAGGTGAATGTCATTCATTTTAAGTATTCCTAGTGTTTTTAATGATTTGAATTTATCTTAAGTTTATTTATACTCATAAGCAACTTCAATTTATCTTAAATTGATTTATACTCATAATCAACTTCAGTTTATTTCCCATTCGAGTGTTATCTTCATGCACCAATTCTAGTACCGGTTGTGTTACTCGTTGTCAGATGTTGAGAAGAACATGGATGATTCTTCTCAAATTTCCAAGACCATTGTTTGTTCTTGATATCGTTCCTACAGTGCTCCATATCATCGCAAATCTTTAGTTGACTTCATGGTCAACATTCTCTATGTGGCAGTGGTACTCCAAAAGAGATATTATGTTTTCGTATAAGATGCCTTATCTTCATACATTTATGTCATCAAGATAAGGATGGTGGATATATCCTCTAATAATTCATGTTTTAGTTCCACTTAATATGGATGACGTCTTGCAATCTATTTGTTATTTTTGTAACGCATTTGCTATTGTAGGGGGATTCAGTCCCGTCATTGAAACTTTGTATATGCTATATAAGACTACCCTCATTTGTAATTAAATTCATGTCTATGTCATAGTTTTGAATTAGATCGAATCATATTGAAGATCAAGTTATGTTATTATGTTGTTAGATTGTTTATTTGAGATTAGGGGTGGACTATGGTTTATGATTTTGCATTTACTGACGAGGATGAGACAAAGGTACCGTAGACATAAATTTTATGGTAGTCCTTCAAAATTTGAAATAAATAATTATAAAAAAAGAAATATAAAAATTAAATGATACTAGTTGAATGGATAACCAACAGTTCATGGCAGATAACTAAAAGAATGTGAGATACAAAGAAAAAGAATGTAAAAATAACACATAGTTGATAAATTGATAACTAATATGTGATGAATCTATAACCAACAGTTCACGGCAGATAGCTAGAAGAATGAGATAAAAAGAAAGAGAATGTAAAAAATAACTGATAGTTGATAAATTGATAACTCGTATTTGGTATTTGATGAATAAATAACCAACAATTCATGGAAAATAAGTAGAAGAATGTGAGATAATATATATATATATATATATATATATATATAGATAAACTCATAGTTAATAAATGAATAACAAGAAGAATATCTTGATAACAACGAGTGGATCCCTATCGACCCACAAACTATGTGAATGTGTTAGTTGATATGTTAATGATGTAAAGCTTATAGCTATTCTAAGTTAATGGAAATCTAAGTTCTCTCGAAGTTGAGTTTATAGTTGTTGTGTGATAAAGTTTTGCTAAAGCTCATATTTAGTTCTCATGGATGCATATGTGTAATTATGTTCAGTGTAAATATCAGCATTCTATGCATGTGACTATAACTTCTCTTTTTTAAAGTTCCATGGCAACATATGTAGTTAAAATTGAATTCTACACTCTTGGATTGTCTTCATGATACACAGAACATTGACATATCAATTATTTCATGAATGTGTTCTTGATTGGAAATGGTGAGTAGGTCTAGATATCATTATTTAATTTGGCAATAATTGTGAATACTAAGAATAATTAGAGTTTTATTAAGATTGATTTGTGTTATGAGGTGTGTGTTTTGAAGTTTTTTATTATTATATCAGGTTAATAGTTTTAAATCAAGAAAACAAGCATCGCTTTAACACTATATTTCTAGTATTATGTTCCAAATGTGTCAAGTAGGTAATCAAAATAGGAACCTTTGATTAGAACTCAGAAATATTGCTTTTTCCATAGAGTTAATTTATATGTTAAAATTGTCTTAGACACGTTGTTTATTAGACTTTGCATTTCAAGCACGTAGGGACTCTATAAATCAACTTGTGGTCGATTTAATTAGTCCTTCCATGCAAAAAAAAACAAAGATGAAATATTTTTCCTAAGTTTGCATTCAAACTAATTCAAAGCTGTTTTCTCCATCAATCAACATCGTTGATCGCTTTCTTGAAGCAGTTTTCTCTACCAATGGACAACCTTGGCTACTTTCTCCACCAATCAACCACGTAGACTTCTTATTTGGCCTCATAACAAGGAGATATCCAAATTAGAGGGCAATATAATCCAATGTTTCAATGTTTCATTTATAACATGTAGAAGACATTGTATGGTGAAATAATGTTAACGCCAAGGTTAACATTACCTCTACAACATTAAATGTTTGGAGATCACAGCCTTCAGATATAGTAGTCTTTATTTAATATTATTATCGGACTATTATGAATGCTAACATGTTGGCCACTTATTATTATGTACTTGCTGTGACTGCTATCATGTTGACCACTTGTATAGTTATTGCATTACCAAACAATGCACTTACAAAACACTACACTTACAAAAAGAAACACATACATTCTCTAATCGATTGCAGTGTAGGACCACCTCTCGAAATACCTCAAAGAGCACAAAAAACATATCTTTGTGTGCGATAATTTTGGGCATAATATGCAACAGTATTTCCTATGTACATGTGAAATACTCCATGTATGGATGAGTATAATATATATTATGAGTTTGAATAGTATTCAAATCTGCGGCTGATTTCATCGTAGTAGAGGGCATCGATTCATTAATGGAGCTGGAGCTTATATTCGATTCATTAATGGAGCACTACAAAGCAACCCATATTTTCGTGCAAGTCCTTGTTCTTTCTTCAAAGCATTGTATAATTAAATACCCCAACCACAACCAAAACTCCTCCAAGGGCACTACAAAGCAATGGTATAAAAATTTATGTGAATATTATGTTGTGGAAATATGAAATATTTATCATGCATGATGGATCCTTACAAAATATTGGTTTGTATAGTTTTGTAAATTTTCTAGAAGATATTAATAGTCACTCACATTAGCAAATGAAGACACTTTGGAAAAATAAAAAATAGGAAATGGAAACCATTATGAATCTATAAATGTCTCGTCCATATATAAAATTCAACACAAACAAAAACATAGAAAAACATTTTGATTTAGGGATTCCTACCCTTTTCTTCCTTTAATGATTATGAATTGGCATATTATTATGTGCAATTTTACTCCTGAATGAGATTCTCTACTAATGCTATCGATTATTCTACTTATTCAGCTATTGCTTATGCTTATTCATGTGCATGTGTTATCCCCAAATCCCCATCGAACAAAGCACAAAAGCATAAATGTAATCTAATAAAATGATTTATGTAAAATTTAATTCTTGGAATTCTTAAGTTTAGTTGTGGATTTATTGCCTAGGCAGTTTGCAGTCTATAATGACTTTAATTACAGAGGATTTATTTCCTCGACAGTCTGCAGTCTATAGTGATGGATGACAAATATTGATATCAACATTTATCCTAATAGGGCAGGAAGTCAACCATGAAAATAAAAAAATTTCGAGATAGAAATCTTTAATAAAAAATTAAAAACCTATCACCCAATATAGTTCGATAATACCACGGTCGTTTTCTGTTTTAAGCTCTCGAAAATAAAAATTATTCGGTATCAAAATATTTAATAATAAAAGAATTTAACCTATCCCCCAGAATACAGTTCGATGGGAATGAGTACTTCCTTGTTGGTTGGCTTCGCAATTGAGCTAGCTAGGAATGCTAGCTGGATCGGCCTTCTAGCACAGTTACATAAGTTGCTTGGCATGGGCCGTATGGGAGGCCTATGCTCCCCATTATGTATTGGGCAATGTATTAAGTAAATATATCTCCCAAATATATATTTGGCAATGTATTATCTAGATATATTACATATAGTAATATAAATAATGAGCAACATTTATTATGCTTGTTTTTTGTTTTGGCCTCATCAATGAGGTCTCTTTGTAATTATTATAAAAAGTCACGTGGCCTAGTAATGAAGTATTCAATCTTTCTTGTGCCTTTTCTTTGTGTCTCTCATTCTATTTTAGGACTAAGTATTTTTTTAGGTTTCTGAGATGAGAGGTGAGGCTCTCCTAGCCTCACATCCAATCTTTGCTGATCTTTGATACCAGATCTTGATCTTTGATACCAGATCTTGCCCATCTTCCCTTAAAGGCAGATCAATGATATTAGAGCAGTTCGCTCCTGGACCTTTTTTTTTTGCTTCCGCTATCTAATGGGCATTGTGCCTAAAACCTAACTATATATTTTCTTCTCTCTGCCTGTTAGTCGCTTGCCAGTGCACCTCTCCCCATGGCTACATTCTGGCTCCACCTTTCTTGACATCTCCTTCCTCTGCGTGTTAGCCTTCCTCTTGTCTGCGCCCTCTTTCCTATAGATGCTCTCATGCTACATGCCATTCATGGCTCCAGGCATCCATCCTTCCTACACGCTTCCAAGATTTGCTCCACTATTTGGCTTTCTTCATGCATGCTTCTGTTAACAGGCTCTCCATCATCTGCGCGTCCATCATCACTGCGAATACCTAACTCTGTGCATCTCCTTGATAGATGCATGGACGGATCTGAACAACATGTACACCTTTTCATTTCCTGCCATTAGCGTGACTCCCTCAAACCCTAACTCCACCCATTAATTTGCATGCACTCCAATCCATTGTAAGCCCTACCAAACTCCTCCATTTTCCCACTCTTCTCCCAAATTAGGTATTAATCCTACGCCTTCACCATTTACCACTCGTGCTTCATCTCTGCCCATTGCTGCCAGATGCATGCATCTCCTCCCTCATTTTTCCACAAACACATTCACGCTCCACTGAACACCCTCCCCTGAAGACTTTGTGAAGCATCTGAAAAATTATGGATTCGTATTTCTCTCTGCAACTGTGCCAAATGCAAAAGAGTTTGCTGATTGGGTTTCCAAGGTACATCAGTAGCTTCTAGCCAACTCGTGTTGAAAAGGAGAAATGGTCATTCAATCTGAAAGAGGGTCGTGATTATAAAGAAACGATACCTTGCTTTGTGGGGGAAGTTCTCACTATTTGTAATACTCAGGAAGTTGCACTAGTTGTCTTTTAATTGGAATACCATCCATATTTTTATTTTGAAAGTGTTGAACAAGATCTGCGCCCATTCATGCCGTGAATGGACCATTCCTCCTGAGCTGAGGAGGAATCGATTGAATTGAAAAAGGAGAAATCTTTATTCATGTTCATCTTCTTACTATTGAGATATCTATCTATTCTATCTATCCGTGCCATGGCATTGCGGAGGATTGATATTGATGGAGGCTTCCTCGGCTCATATTTGTGTGAGAAGCTAATACATGCTGCTCGCCATTGACATTTTCAGTGACAAGATCCAGCATTTCCTGGAGCCTGGCCAACCCTGCTCCGGTCGCATCTAGTGTCTTAGGATAAATATCAAGCACGACTCCAGGCTTGAGGGACTTATCAAGATGGCGGATCTGACAATCAAACTTGATGCCTTTTGCACTCTCGGGGACTACAAAACGCGACCTCTTGACACCATATATAACATTTTCAAGCTCATTCCCATGGAACTTTACATACAAAATCATTCCAAGCTCATTGCATCCATGCGGTAACACCTGCAAGCCCAAGGTCTTCCCATCAATGGTGTCGTCTTCCTGCAGGGAGGAGAGGAGCAAAAGGGGTATTGTACCAATAGTCTCATTCTTTTCAGGCAGGAGAGTTACTTGGCATATTTATTTGTAGTGAAAGAGCCGGATATCTATCGATCCATTGACGTTTCTATTGAAGTAATCTCACGGTAACCCACTGTATTTACTTAGCAGTATTTACCTAACCATGCTACGGTATTATTGCTCTTTATTTCCTATTTAATCAGTTTCTAATAATGAGAAGGAAGTCATCTACCCGTGTGTTTTCTGTTTGCTGTGCTCTTTTTCTTTCACCTGGTATCAGAGACTAAGGCCTGATCCTTTCATTTTTGGGTAAGCCTTTTCATAGAGTTGAAAGCACTCTATGGAGCTCAGAAGCCTCCGGCCTATGCATTCTCCAATGACAACTTTGAACACAACAGATCTACTCCATAGTCGTAGATCTATTTTCGTTTCTCCTATATATGCACAATTTGAACACAAATCTATTCGGCAATTTTACCGATTCTCCCAGATCTATTCAGCAATAAGACTCAGCAGAATTAGTCATGTTCTCTCGGTAATGCAAAGCCTCTGCGGCGTGTAATTCACCATATCAACGATTCGATTGGTAGCGATCTCTACATGGTATGGTAGAATTCCTTATCTATTGCTGGTTTGGTAGAGATATCAGTTTTTATATGCTAAAGAAAGGTTTTTCTTTGGTAATCTATTATTAAAGCTAAACGTGGCGACGACGCACATTGTTATTCCAAGTTTGGCCAACATTGGAATCCAACAGCTACTCATTCAAACGGATACATGGTGGTCCTCAGGTCACTTTCTGCCTAGAATGCTGCTCTGGATTGGGCATCAATTCCAGATCTGTGTGGGTATCTCTGCGTTTGAGATTTTAGGGCTTTTGACGAAGTAACCGAGGAGATTCCATTTTTTTCCTCCGCTCGGCCACTGTTTGTTGCAGCGGTACTAGATCTTCAATTCGTTTCAGATCTGCATCTAGCATAGTCGCAGATCTGATCAGTAGATCCTAAGCCAGAGGGACGAGAGATACTTGAGAAGACATTGCTACCACGCAACCTTAAACAGGGTCTTTCATCCTCACCTTCCACTGACAGTGTGCAGCAGATTGCTCCACTAAAGCCTTGCACAAGTGCATTTGATATCAAAACCTTTCTTCATTTGGCACGAATCCAAGTTTTTTTTTCTTCAGATCTGAGTGATTACAGTACTCCGTGTCTAAGAAATCGTGGTTACAGCATCATGTATTGAAGCATCCTGTGAGTTGAAGAGGCCTGATATTTTTTTTCTTCATATGGGCACCAATAGTTTGCTTAGATTCTACTCTGGGTCTGCCATTGCATTTCCTTTTTGGCATGGCCATATCAGATGGCTAATACCAGCTCTTTGAAGCCGATCTTCGGACCTGTTTTGACCGGAGCAAACTATGAATTTTGTTCTATCAAGATGAAGACATTTCTGTAGCTCAACAAATGTTGGGATATGGTGGAAACTGAGTTCACAGAACCTGAAGCGGTTGCTCTTGCCGCAATGAATAATGCACAGAAAAATGCTCTCGAAGCTCGCTGAGACCAAGATTTCACAGCCACATGGTTGCTCCAAAGCTGCATTGAAGAGTCCATTTTCCCAAGGATCTTAGGTGCTACCAGTGCACATCAGGCTTGGAATCTGCTTGCATCAGCTTACAAGGGAACCGATCGCGTTAAAATGGTAAGACTGTAAACCCTACGCCTTCAGTTTGAAATTTTAAAAATGAAGGAGTCGGAATCTGTAGATCTGTTCATGACTAGGGTCTCGGTTCTTGTGACCTAGTTCCAAACCTATGGTGAACACCTAGAACAAAAAATAGTTGTTCAAAAGATTCTTCGATGTCTCACCAAGAAATTTGCTATGGTAGTGACTTCCATAGAAGAAGCCAAAGATCTGTCTAAGTTCACCTTAGAAGAGTTGACTAGATCTCTTCTATCTCATGAAGCATGACTCACTCAAGAAGAAGACATTGAGCAATGCATTTAGCACGCAGGCTTCCCTCAATAGAGGTCGAGGCAGAGGAGGATGAGGTAGAGGAAGAAGAGGCCGATGGTCTTGATCTACAGAAGAAAGAACTAATCATGAACACTCAAAGCATTCAAAACACTCTCACCACTCTCAAGGTCAGAGGGGAAGAAACAAGAGATGGAAAAATAAGTCCAATGTTCAGTGTAACTACTGCAAGAAGTATGGGCACTATGAACGTGAATGCAGAAAAAAGCAAGCGGACCAAAACAATAACCAGAACAATATCAGAGCCAATGTCTCCAAAGAAGAAGGAGGCTCATCAGAGGTGATGTTTTTGTCTTATCAGGCAACTAAAGACCACTGCAGCTTAGATCTATGGCTACTAGATAGCGGTTGCAGCAATCACATGACAGGTAACAAGTCATTATTCTCTAGCTTAGATTCCTCTGTTATCACAAATATGAAGCTAGGAGATGACTCTCTAGTTCTAGCAAAAGGAAAAGGTATTGTTCCTGTAATTATTAATCAAAATGAAAAAATGTCCATTCATGAGGTGTTTTATGTACCTCATTTGACTGTAAATTTGATTAGTATAGGTCAATTAATTCAGAATAAGTATGATGTTAGGTTTCATTATACATGCTTTGGTATCTATGATAAACCTCATAGTAAGAGACTCATAGCCAAAGTTGAAATGACCAAGAATAGAATCTTTCCTCTTAGAATTAGGAGTGCTAACCTTCCACATCTTGTAGTTCATATAGTTTCTAGTCAAGATCAATCCTGGTTATGGCACTATAGATTCGGTCATCTTCCTTTCAAAAGTCTCCATCTCCTACACAAACAATCACTGGTCAAAGGATTACCGGTTATTCATAAACAATCCAATACCTGTGAGGATTGTATCACTGGTAAACATCATAGGGACAGTTTTCCCAATTCCACATCTCGATCCAAAGAGAAACTTGAGTTAGTTCATACAGACCTCTGTGGACCCATGCAAACCCAATCCATAGGAGGCAATTTTTATATTCTTACCTTTATTGATGACTTTAGTAGAAAAAACATGGATTTATTTTCTCAGGCACAAATCAAAGACCTTCTCCAAGTTTAAAGAGTTCAAGGCTCTCACTGAGAAGCAGTCTAGAAAGTCCATTAAAATGCTTAGGTCAGATGGTGGAGGTGAATATGATTCACATGATTTTTCATATTTTTGTAAGCAACATGGCATCCAGACACAGTTCACCACTAGATACACTCCACAACAGAATGGAGTTGATGAACAGAAGAACCGTACCATCATGAACATGGCACGTAGCACGCTGTCACTCAAGAAGCTGTCAAATGAGTATTGGGTTGAAGCTATTGGATGCTCAGTCTAATTGCTCAACAGATCACCCACAGTAACTGTCAAAGACAAGATTCCTGAAGAAGCATGGAGTGGCACTAAGACTAGTGTCTCACATCTTAGAATATTTGGTTATGTTTCCTTTGTGTATATACCTGATGAACTCAAAAGAAATTTAGACAAGAAGAGTGAGCGCTGCATTTTCACTGGTTATAGTGAACAACACAAAGCATACAAGCTATATAATCCTATCACCAAGCAGCTTGTGGTGAGTAGAGATGTAAAGTTCATTGAAGACAAATGCTGGAGTGATCCTTTAGACATACATCATGAAGACCAGTCATATCAGCCAGATCTACCTATCAGAGTTCCAAGATTGGAAGTACAGCAGCAAGAAGATGCAGCAGATGGTCCACCACAGAACCGGAAAACCAAAAGCTTGAGAGAGTTATATGAACAAACTCCAATTCTTGACGAGCAACTTCAGTTTCCTCTCTTCTCCTATCAGCCCACATCTTTTAATGAAGCAGTGAAGGATGCACAATGGGTAACAGCCATGAATGAAGAGATTGATGCAATAGAGAAAAATCAGACTTGGGATCTTGTTGATATCCCTATAGACAAAACCAGTATTGTAGTCAAATGGGTCTATAAGACCAAATTGAATGAAAAAGGAGAACTTTAAAAGCATAAGGCAAGGTTGGTTGCCAAAGGATATGCACAGAATTATGGTATAGATTATGATGAAACCTTTGCTCCTGTAGCAAGGATGGATACCATCAGATCTATACTTTCCATTGCAGCACAAAATCAATGGCCTGTGTATCAAATGGATGTGAAATCTGCCTTTCTTAATGGAATTCATGAAGAAGAAGAAGTTTATGTAGATCAGCCACCTGGTTATACTGTCAAAGGTCATGAAGACAAAGTGTATAAGCTAAAAAAGGCCTTGTATGGTCTAAAACAAGCTCCATGAGCTTGGTACAGTAGGATTGATTCCTACCTCATCAACAATGGTTTCAACAGAAGCAGCAATGAGCCAACTCTGTATGTCGAAACAGAGCAAGGTAAAATATTGATGGTATGTCTTTATGTTGATGACATGATTTACACTGGTAATTTGATGCTTCAAGATTTCAGGACAGTCATGAAAAAAAAATTTGAAATGACTGATCTAGGACTCATGAAGTACTTCCTTGGCCTGGAAGTTAATCAAACTGATAAAGGTATTTTTATCTACCAACATAAGTATGCTACTGATATTTTGCAAAGATTCAGAAAGGATAAATGTAAACCAGCAGAAACCCCTATACCTCTTGGCACCAAGTTAACCAAGAATGATGATGAACCAACAGTAAACAATACACTCTATAAACAATTGGTAGGTAGTTTAATGTATTTGACTACAACTAGACCTGATTTGATGTATGATGTCATTCTTATTTCTAGATTTATGGAGTCTCCCAAAAACTCTCACTGGAATGTTGGAAAAAGAATACTGAGATATGTTGCAGGCACACTTGGATATGGCCTCTGGTACACTCAAACACCAGACAATACTCTTACAGGGTACACTGACAGTGATTTCGTAGGTATTCTTGATGATAGGAAAAGCACATCTGGTTATGCTTTCCATTTGGGTTCAAATCTGATCTCTTTGGCATCTCAAAAACAACCCATTGTGAGCATGTCTTCCGCAGAAGCAGAATATGTAGCAGCCACCACAGCAGCTTGCCATGCAGCTTGGCTAAGAAGACTGTTGAAAGATATGGGACACACTCCAAAAGATCCCACATCTATTTTGTGTGATAATAACTCTGCAATACAGTTGTCTAAACATAATGTATTTCATAGAAAAAGCAAACACATTGACACTCACTATCACTTCATTCGTGAGTTAATCAATGAAAAAAAAAATCTTTACTGTTTTGTGGCTCTAAAGAGCAGTTAGCTGACCAAAGAGTCTGCATCATTATTACAACCACAAAAGAACCAACCCATTGTTCTAAGAGACATATGACCTTCAAGACAGTCCCCAACCCAACGTACAATCTAGTGGACCACCACCTACACCACCTGCCTCATCGTCATCACCATCTAAGGAATACTGAAACAGTGAAACATCCTCAAGCCCTTCTTCCTCAAAAGAAAGACCAATGGCTGAAAAAATCAATAGACCCTA
>LPNX011221022.1:120898-194814 GCA_001517045.1 Pseudotsuga menziesii | reverse complement strand
ACTCCCATTACTATTTGGGTTAAAAGGGAACACAAGGGTAACTTGTAGGAGGATTTTTTAGAATCCATCCTAGTAGAGAATGATTTTAGACAAATCAAGGAAAGTTCAGAATAACAACAACTTAGAAATTTACTCTATGCCTAATAGTCAGAGGCCAAGTGGGAAAATGACTCCTCCTTTCTTACTTAACTATTATTTTTTCAATTGAAATGTACATAACTGGATGATAGACTCAGCTTGTTCATCAAATGTGATACCACTGTCTGTCTACAAGAAACTCAATGCATCCTGGGAACCCTCTCCTACCCAAATTGTGCAACTTGATAGATCAAGAGTTAGGGTGGTAGGGGAACTAAAGAATGTTCTTTTGATGATATATGTTGACATGATGATTCACCATATCATTGACATTGTGATTGCTGAAATTTCTGAATCTTATGGCATGTGGCTTAGCAGATTCTGATCAAAGAAACTCAAGGGATATTTTGCCACTGACTAGTCCCATTTATGGCTCCCTTACAACGGTAAACCCAACCAAATCAATATTGTAAGAGAACCGTATATGAAACAAATAGTCACTCATCTTAATGATCCTAGTGAGCCTACTTTTTATTTCAATTCATGCATAGAACATTATACATTTGATTCTTTTTTTCGGGAATCTTCCTATTGATTCTTCCCATGTTAAGGATATTGGAAATTTATCTGAAATCAACAATTATACTTTTGTTCCATTTACTGGTTCTATTGTTCATACTGTACATAATGTGAATACCAATTTCATATTAGATTTATGTTCATGGACTTTATTCCTTGATCGGTCTAAATCCAAATATTCCTTCTCAAGATTTAGCAGTGTTAAACAAGAAAACCTGAGATTTTTGGTCATCGGTTTCTAGGCCAGAAGCTTTACCAAAAATTGAAAGACAATCTTTGGTTATGTTTCCTTTGCGTATATACCTGATGAACTCAAAAGAAAGTTAGACAAGAAGAGTGAGCGCTACATTTTCACTGGTTATAGTGAACAACACAAAGCATACAAGCTAAATAATCCTATCACCAAGCAGCTTGTGGTGAGCATAGATGTAAAGTTCATTGAAGACAAATGCTGGAGTGATCCTTTAGACATACATCATGAAGATCAATCATATCAGCCAGATCTACCTATCAGAGTTCCAAGATTGGAAGTACAGCAGCAAGAAGATGCAGCAGATGGTCCACCACAGAACCGGAAAACCAAAAGCTTGACAGAGTTATATGAACAAACTCCAATTCTTGACGAGCAACTTTAGTTTGCTCTCTTCTCCTATCAGCCCACATCTTTTAATGAAGCAGTGAAGGATGCACAATGGGTAACAGCCATGAATGAAGAGATTGATGCAATAGAGAAAAATCAGACTTGGGATCTTGTTGATATCCCTACAGACAAAACCAATATTGGAGTCAATGGGTCTATAAGACCAAATGGAATGAAAAAGGAGAACTTTAAAAGCATAAGGCAAGGTTGGTTGCCAAAGGATATGCACAGAATTATGGTATAGATTATGATGAAACCTTTGCTCCTGAACAAAAAGGATTATGATGAAACCTTTTCTCCATTTCATAGGTTCTATTTATCATAAATTATTCAAAGGGGATGCTCCTGCATTCTCAAATATATCTAGAGCACTGATCTCCACCATGGGGAGATTTGTATGTTGGTGAGTACTTTGTGTACATTCGAATCTGGGGTAGCAACACTAGCCATCTGCTGCCCTGCAAGATAGTGCTGGATAGAATGGTTATGGAGGACATTTCTTTCTAGAATGTTGTTGATGGATTTTTTCCTAAACTCACTCGAGCCAAAAGGAAAGGGTGGCCCAAATTATCCCTCATCCTGGGACCCCTAGTGATACAAAACTCCACCCATGCAAGAATTCTTGGTAAGAATATCATTACATTAAAGCTTGGGGAAGCACCCAAAAGAATGCATGATCCAAAATATTTCTTGGCCAATCACTTTATCAAAGAACATATGAAGACTTCATGTACACTCATTAGAAGGACCTTAATGACTCAATTTACCAAGGGGCCAATGATTTTTCAGAAGTTGTAAGCATAATTACTTCACCTAATGACAAGAACTTCATTTTCTAGTACCAAAAGGAGCTCAAAACAAAGGTACAATATTACAGGAAATTTGAATTGACTGTAGAAGAGAAGGCACAAAAGAAGTTTGTTGAAAAAGAAGCACAAAAATCACAAGCCAACACCTCTTCTATGACAACTAAGCAAAAACATGACCGTCGAAAAGTTCTGATTGAATACGCTTCACAACCTCAATCTTCATCCGCTCTTCAAGATTTATTGAGGTCAGTTGAGATAAACAAGAGTTTAGAAAGAATGAGTTCGGAAGTAGATGCACAGGAAGCAACTTTTGTACCTCAACCAAAGAGGCAAAGGATTGAACAGCCATCACCACAGACTGATCCACCAACATCAAAGGTTGGTATGCATTGAATTGAAAGTGATATTGAGGAGGAAACACTCCCCACTAGTTTCTCATGCCCAATCATTGTCCCTGTCACACTACTAACAAATGGCTTATTAACTCACACATCTGTGGATCCATTTGGGGGATTAGTGGATGATATTTCATTTTCTGAAATCCATTTCATAGACATTATCACCCCCACCACTAAGGCATCTTATTTTTCGTTGTCCATTCCAATTAATATCCCTTCCATAACCCTATCCAAAGTCACAGTTCCATTTGCAGCAGTAAATAAACAACTTGTTGTTCCAATTCAGCTTACAGCTTCATAGATACCTCTAGCACAACTTTCCTTAGTGTCTTTGCAACCTGATTTTATTCCTACTTCTTCCACCTTTGTGAAACTCATTTCTTCAATCACCATTTCCAATCCTTCACCCTCCACTTCTTATCCTCCCATGCCATCCATATCCACCCACCAAATTAATATTCCCAACTCATGTCTTTAGTCACAGTATCTAAAGTGTCAACTCTCATAGGAGATGATGCTATGGTTTCCCTTGGGGAATATTTTTGGAGCAGAAAAGAGAAAGTTGTGGTGAAGAAAGGCACCAAGAGGTCTAGAGAAGGAACACTCGTGCATGGCACTATTCCAAACTAGGTCATATGGAAGATGGCTTCAATAGTTTTCAAACAAAAATCTCTGGAGACAACAACTACCATGGGAGCCTTTGGAGGGGCTAATAAAGACTCATTTTCATCACTCAATAAGGAAATTGAGATGAAAAAAAGGAACTGCAGAACTTCAAACAGGAGCAATCTTAGGCAAATGCACATCATCAAAATGAGATGCAGGATTTGAAGAATAGATAGAAGGACTAGCTAAAGCAACTGCAAGATCATAATGATCTTCTCAAGCAAGAGATTAGAGAAACTAAGGGGCTTAATGTTAAACATGTTGAAAATATTGCAGCCCTTGAAAACCAGTTAAAATATTTCCAATTCATATCTGTTGCTTCCTCTTTTTCCAATTCTACCAAGGAAGAGATCTAAGAGCTAGCTTCCATGGTCCAAAATGACTTGTACAAGGTGATGGCTGGTTTTTTTAAAGGATTGACTGAAATGCAATAAAATTGCAATGCCTTTAAACAACAATTTAGCCTCCTTTATGATCATAATCAAAGGAGGAAGGAAGCAATGAAATCATATGATAATTTGGTGGAATGGAAAAGGTACATCAGAGGGAGACCTAAAAATGTGCCAATACTTGACAAGATCAAGCTAAGGAGGATCAACATCTCCTTAGAATCTTGGGAAAATGCTTGTGAATCAGTAGAGTCCACCATTAAGGATGGACATGTAGCTTGCAAGAAGAGGTGGTTAACATTAGAGAATTTTCTAAGTTTTCTAAACTTACCACTTATGGATCTGATTGAATATGGTATGCCTCCAAAGCTCAAGATGGAACAAATTGATAGGAATTTTTTGAAATCCAAGGAGAAGACTAAGCAACTTGATCACCTTCATATGGCATAGATCAAGGAATGGATTTATCTACCCTTGACTTTTCAAATGAGGATCAATCTTTTCCTACACGAATGGGAGAAAATTAAGAAGAGTGAGATTGAGTCGTTAAAATGAAAAGCATAATTGCAATTAGAAAATGCCTAATATCAGGATATAGTGGATTTACTAGATGCATTTTCCAAGTGGTAATACGCCCTTGGAAAATCATGAAACCATATTTTTAAGATCCCCATTTCTTTGGAGGATTTCTTTTTTTGTAATATTTTGTAATGATCATTTAAAGGAGAGGGATATATCATAGAGATGAATCTATAATCCACGATCCAGGAGGACTCAACCTAGGACCTACAATCCCTGATCCTAGAGGAATGGCCTTAGAGAATGATGAAATAAGGAACCACAGGGGAAAAACTGGAGATACTCTATATTTTTGCAGAACTGTAATTTGTTACACTCTCAATAAAACTCAGTTAGTTTATTTTGTTACCTTTTGGATATTCATTAAATTTCTTTGGTGAATTTTGGTTATGCTTTTAATTATCCGATATCTCATTGTATGTTGCATTATTATTGGACACACTAATATTTGTAGTGAATTTTCATTTATAATGTTACCGTGTTAATTATGCATTAAATAAATTTCTTTGTTTAATTCATATATTTTCAATTGCAACTCATAAATAGACACTCTTAACAATGCTGATTTTTCAATTAGTGTCTCTGTTAGAAAAATTGTTTGCTTAAAATTATTTGGATAAAATATTGCAATTGTAATTGTTTTGGTCTATTCAAATTTGGAAAAAAATAAATCTGGTTTATATTCTTATAGATTGGATCGACATTTGTCAAGCATCTTAATCTAATTGTTCTACCACATACTGTCAACATTCACAATTTTAGTTTAGTTTTATAGATCAGTTACTGCTACTTCACACTTTTAGATCTTCCACATAGGAAGAGAAGATCCATTTGAAACTAAACACATTGTGTCAGTGGAGGCCTTATATCCATAGAATTCAGTCATCCCAAACAACGAGGGGATAGAACCGTCTCCACGTGGGAATTTTTTAATCCTTTCAAGTTGGAATTTCTCCTCCTGTTGATTGCCTTGTGGTTTTTCGATCAACTTACAACTTGGGCCATCAACATGGTGCTAGAAGGAGGGAATTAACCATTCCAAAACAAGGCACTAGAAAACCTCCTCCACCTAGATCATCATTTGTTACAAGAATCCAAACCAAAGCGTCTACATCAGTAGTACAACCACCATAGAAACAAACCATGGTCCCTACTACCCTTGGCTAAGAAAACAAAATTCTGGGATTGTTAGCTGCCTAAAGATTGCTTTCGGTGGCTAATGAACGTGCATAGGATTTGAAATAGCAACAGCATCATGGGCTGCCTCTTGTCTTGAAGGCTTATTGTTGCCTCTACTAGGGTTTCCAGCGCAACGTGAGCTTGAGAGTTAGGGTTTGAATTCTTCATCTGCAACCTCAATAGTCTGATCATCCTGTAGAGCCTCATGTTGTCCTTCATAAATCTTAGATTCCTTTTTTGCAGCAGGAAATACATCCCTCTCATTTCTAGAAGATATTCATACAATTCAGTATTTCTCTTGGTTAATCTTGCATTAGTTCTTTTGATTTCTCTATCTAGGACCTCTAGTTCATTTATGTGCCCTAGTAGCTAGTTGATTCTTTGGGACCTAGTTTTGCTAGAGGAATTCTCTACTACTGGTTCATATTGACCCTCCCATGGTGTACATGAGGTAAACTCCTCTTGCTATGGTGCAACCTACTTTGTTAGGTCAACTTCCTGCTCCTCTTCATCTTTAGAGTCTCAATAAGGCAGGTTGAGTATATTTTTACCTTGTGTTGGAGCCTCCTCCTCCTTTCCACTAAAATTCAAATTTCTTTTGGCTTTGTTGGTTTAGAAGTTGGAGTAGCCTGATCTAATATCACTGGAGAGATGACCCTCCTCTTCCTCTTACCACTTCTAGGAGTGGTGGACTTCTTTGAAGGGGACTTCCCTTTGTATTCTAGTTGCAAGCCTCTTTCAAACTCATTCCAAAATAGGAAGTATGTCCATGCTAGTTTTCTTCTTTGAAATAGTTCTTGGAGAATGAGCTTTATCAGGCCATGATGGGATAGCCTGCTTGCAATTTTGGTGGGCTGGGCTTTGACCCGATGGGCCATCTTGGTAAAGCTCTTATGTAGGTAGAAGGGCAGGTTCAGTGGGATCCTGCTAGTGAAATGGTTCATTAATTTAAAGTGGTATATCATCACCCTATTATACCTGCCTTCACAAGTTATATAAACCAAGATTGCTATCAACAACTGCTGCCACTTCTCCTCTAGCCAGGTTGAAGGGATGCTTTTCTTCCATACGACATTCTTGTGTTTAGGATTTAAATAAGACCTAAATTACACATCCTTCGTGATGGTGGTTTTGAATAATTTCTCCCTAGTCCTAGGGAGTTCTCCTACTTGTGCTATTAAGGCCTCATCAACATGGAATTATTCCTTTCCTATCAATGCCTTTGAGCAATCAAAAGAGAGAGCAAAGGCCTCTGCCACTTGCTGGTGGGATCCTTGATTTTTCTCACACAACCTGTAACAACCTGCATCTTTGAAGAATTGGCATACCTTTGGGTGTGACTCAAAATAGCCAATGTCACCCAATTCCTGTCTAAGGGTAGGTCTTCCTCCTTTATTCATTTCTAGACTACTCTTCTTGTACCTACAAAAATCAAAATTCAAAGATTAGGAAGGATATTACCATGTTGGGTTCAGGGAGGGCTTGGAGCAATGAGGATGCATGCATGAAAATATGGGATGGGCTGAGGAAAGGGAGTTGATTTTGAGGAGCTGATCAGTCGATTGGTACTTGAGTAGGGGGATAACAAGTTCTGATGAGAGCCATGAGAGGGTGAGGCTGGGACTTTCGCTGGAAACACTTTGTGGTGTTTCGGCTACAGTCACGGGACAGGTGTAGGGTAGCTACGTTTTGGGTCTTTTATCCATCACTTCAGTTTCATAACTACCTCTTCTTTACCTGCTCATGATTTTTTGCAGCCTGAGTCCTTTCAGTCGATTAAATGCTTGATTGTGACGCTCCTAATACTGACGGTGGTTGATTTCGATGGTTTCCCTAACCGTTTTTCTCTTTTGGTGCTTTCGATGGTTAAGGTAATCTTAGATCTAATTTGTAAGCTGCCGAAAGCTAGTATTGTCAGTGGCTAATGAACCGTTGAGACGTTCTCTTAAGCCACCGAAAGTTTCCCTTCAAAATTTTATTAAAAAACTGAGTCAATGAGCTTTCGGCGGTTAACATAGTCTTGATTCCAACTTTCAAGCTGCCAAAAACCGGGCTATTCAGTGGCGAATGAACTTTCGAGAAGTTCTCCTAAGCCACCGAAAGCTAAAATTTGATTTTTTAATGGAAAAACACAGCACAAGGCATTCCATCTTTGTTAAACATAACAAAATATTCCATAATGTTCCTTGAACTTTGGATTACTATGCAGAAATAATTTTTTTGAATTTGAATGGACTTTACCTCAAAGCATTTGGATGGTATTGGAAATGGGAATAGAGCATATGAGTGGAGCCATTGTTATGTCCAACCTATTGATACCCAACCATAAATGGAAGTGATCAATTCTCTGCATGTAAAATTTTATTTAAGGGATTCTAAGTTTTCTCACTTAATTCCTATGGCTAAGAAAAAGTGTCATGTAAAACCTCAAATCCTTTTACCTTTCAAAAAATAAATGATTTTATCTTAAAAATCAGTTTTTTTGAGGAAATAGTAAGTTTAGAAACTAAAAAACTAAAAGCAACTTTAGGACTAATTTTGTCTTAAAAATTTCTTAACCATCATAAGAGAAATTATTAACGAAATTTCTTAACCATCTATAACGAAAACTCCAATTAGTTGAAGATTTAGTGGAACCATTTATAGTATCTATGTTTTTACCTAATGCTTCAACATATGATGAGTTTTTAGCATTTGTTTTTTGGTTGGTGCATCACCCTTAAGATCCTACAAAATTTAATCCCAACACCATGAACCCGTCAAACTCTCTCTTGAAATTTTTACCTTGCACACATTGTGTGTACTATTGTCTCATGCCACACCTTACAATCTCTCTTCATTTCCTGGTGTATTTAGTGTTCAAGAGAAATGCATTGATTCTTTCCATATAAACTACGAGGAACTAATAAGGAATAGGGGTACATATGGGGAGGCACAACATTTCTTGGAAACTTTTAGTTATTGTTGGTCATATTAGGTGTATTTTTTATCATTTCCTTTTCAACCTCTGAGTTGTGTACACATTAGTTTGTTATGTTACTTGCAAAACTATTAAATAGCATGTTGGAAAAATCCTTGATTGGAAAGCCAACATAGTTATCTTTGGAACACCTTTGGAATAATAAAAAACTATGATTGTGTAATATATATGTCCAAAAAATCATACATACTTCTTAGATATTACAATAAATGAAAGAAGAAAATGTTTTTCCTTTGTTTTTTATTTTACATGTAAAACACATAACCAAAAGTTACATAAAAGGGGATTATGCCAAATACAAGAAACATTAGAAAAACAAATTGAATTCTCTATATCTTTTCTACTACATGAGTAATTCTACCATTTTATAATCCGTGATATTTCTATCTAAAAGGCATCAAAGCAAAATCCATCTTGTCTTTTGGTGTGCAATTAGAAAGAGGTCTTTCCCTAAATCTTAGATGCTTTGTGCAAGAAAAGAAAAAAAGGTTTACACTTATAGATAATTCATAAGAGATTAAGAGAATATTAATTGAGTTCCAACATTGTGGATATTAAAAAAAAATGTTTATAATATTATAATACATATTTTATATACTAAAACATTAAAGACTATTGTTAGTCTTATGAATAATTTACTAGTCATTAAGGGTGAAGATAGTATTCTATTTTGTTGGCCCCAACTAAGAACAGAAAGTGTGAAGTTAATCTACCTTGATATCCTCAATTAACTAAAAGTATTCTTAATGGACTCCCAACCAACCAAATCTATAAAGTCAATCTATGGGGTTTTAGACTCAACTGCCTCAAATTGTGCTTTGTTAGACTCAACTACCTCAAGTTATGTAAGTATACCATATGATCTTAGGTTCTGTAGTATAACCATGGCCAACATTTTTATACCATAATATGCACCATTCCATTGATTTGAATCTGGTTGTTGGGTTTGAACTCACCCTGCAGACTGCACTTTTGTTTGGAGGATTATAATTCCTCATATTGGCATAATAACCATAACCATAATATGCACCCTTTCATTGTTGTTCGATTTGAACCCACCCTGCAGGTTGAAAATGTTTGTTTGCAGGACTTGAAATTGGTTGGCGACCAAGAACTGTACCCTGTAGCATTTGCAATGCTCCCTCTGCAGATGCCCTGTCGCTGGACAAATCCACAACCCTTTCCCACGGGTATCGAGACACGTACAATCTCACCGAACTGACCAAATGCCTGCCTCAGCGTTTCATCTGTAATAGTCGAGTCCAAGCCGCCAACAAGTTGAATTATTTGGATCGTTTTCTGAGGTTGCAAACGGTTGCTGATAAACTGTAGTCTTCTTTGTGACAGGTTCTACTCTCATAGGTTTGGAAGAACAAAGCATTCCATTCATCACTATTATAGCGCGAGCTTTCTCTTTCTCATTCCCAAAGCGTACAAAACCATATCCCTTTGAGCGGCGAGTAATATTATCAATAATAACCTTGGCTTCTTTTACAGAATGGTATCTACTTCCGAAGGTCTCTTGCAACAAGTTATCTGTGACATCAGGTGCCAAATTTCCCACGAATATAGTATAATCCTCGGGACCCTTTTCTCCACTGCCAAATGCTGGCCAATTTAGCCTGTAACGTTGTTCAGCTTTGGGCATTCGTAGACCATTGTAATTTTGGAGGGTCATCTTGGCTGCTGCATGGCTCACAAACTCTAGAAAGCCAAAACCCTCTGACTCTCCAATCTGCATGTTGCGAATAATGTTAACAGCAAGAAGGCTTTTGGTAGGAGAAAAACAGTTATGCAGGTAAGTGTCATCCATCCAATACTGCAAGTCTCCGATCCAAAGGGTCCTCTTGTCAACTTGTTCCGGGTTGTGCTGCACCATAAGCTGGGGTTGCGGTTGGTGTTGCACCATAAGCTGGGGTTGAGGTTGGGGTTGCCGGGGCCTAATCCGGGGAGTAAGCGGCTGCAACATCATCCGCGGTTGGTGTTGCTGCTGTTGTTGCATCATTATCCACTGTTGTTGTTGTTGCATCTGCTGTGGCTGGGAATCCATCTTGGGTGCGGAAGTTGGCTGCATCAGATTGAATTATTGAAAAGAGAAAAAAAACCCTACGAATATAGGAAAACCGTCAAAATACAGTAAAAAATCCTACTAAATGGCGAGGTGCAGTAGATCAAAGACAGCTCGATCTATATACTAAAATTGTATCACACCGGACAAATTCTGATCTAGAATCCACACAAAAGCGAACTCGTCAAAATACAGTAAAAAATTCTACTAAATGGCGAGGTGCAGTAGATCAAAGACAGCTCGATCTATATACTAAAATTGTATCACACCGGACAAATTCTGATCTAGAATCCACACAAAAGCGAACTCACGGGGAGCCAAATGAGAAATGAGATTGATTATATATATTGGTCTTCACTCATTCCGTGTGTATGATCGTTACATGCCGACGTTGGATTTACACATAAGGGCGGGTAATAAAAATAGATATGGGCTTATACAACATGTGTTTCTTCTTACTTAAAAGACAATAGGTTTAAATCATGAGGGATGGAGTATGTATACTTTTGTAATAATTATATTGATGTGTAGAGGGTTTTCTTTTTGTCTAAGGCCGTTTCGAATACCTAATTGGTATGTGTTTGGGTGTGGTTTTAAAAATATATTATTATTAATTAAAAAGGGGTTTCTTATTCCACAAACAAGAGGGTCTCATACACCCAATTAGGTATTTGTTTGATTGTGACCTTAAGAATACATTAATTATTTATTAAAAAATTTCATATTGGCTCATGAAATTTAAAATAAAAACTAAAACCAGTATCCATTCATTTAAAACCAAGCCGAATCAAGCATCAAGAGAGATCAAATTTATTAAGGTGTAAGTTTTTTCAATGTGAAAAAAAATTACACCTCAAGAAATTGGATCCCTATCTATTATAGATTGTAATTAAAATGAATCTATGTTAAATATAGAACAATATATTAAAATGATCATAGGTAACAATATATTAAGAACACTTCTTATTTCAAAAAAATCAAGTTCCTCTTGATCTAGATCGAGATATTTTGTCAACTACACAAGGTTTTATAACTTTTATTTTGATTTTTTAATCAATTCCTATATATATTTTGTGTTCGTCATTTTTCTAATGAATTTGGGAAATTTCCAACTAGTAGTTTCATATATTTTATGGTTTGCACTTTGTCTTTGGCATATTTTCTACATCTACCTCCTTTTCATTGGTGGTCCCTAACTACCAATCAACACCTTTGGTCCTTGCCATAAACCACACCTCTCATTGATTGGTTTACATCCATGTCAATACCCTCCCATACACATTTACCCACCATCAACCCCTCCTTTGAGCCTAACACTATGCTTTATCCACAAACACCATCCTTTAAACCACCCCATCCCTATTGCCTTAGTGTAACCATGACAATCTCTTTAGCCACCACATCTTTCCATTTGGTTGTCCCCCATTCCTCTTTGGAATGTAATATGCACCTCTCTCCTCCTATGGACATGCTATACATAGGCTCCAACATAGCGGTCAGGCCCACATTCACCCATGTATGTGGCAACCACTCACTATGTAGCCCTACACATGGGTGCCACGTCACCTTAGTTTTCCATGTGGACCATCCTCTTAAGTGTTGAACCAACATCCCAATTAATATGTATATCAACTACCTAGTCAACAAGTCACTAATATCACACCATGTGGCACTTTAACCCGTGTGGGGTTTCACCTTTCTCTTTGTAAGGGAATTTCAAGCTCACATAACTTTTCCATCTAGACTCGGATTTTGGTGTTGTTTGTATCAAAACGTATATTTTTAGTCCTCTACATAGTGAAATAGGTGGTTTAAGTTTTATTATCTATATGATGGAGTTATTTTTTCTTTTTTCTAGAAACATGAAGGGATTATCCTCATTTTTAAGCTTTATAGGGCATACCTTCCTCATTTAGACTTAATTTTCAGTGGCATTTTAGCTCTTTTTTAAAAATCTACATAGATGAGCACTTTCTTTCAACTAATTTTATTTTTTACTCTTTTACTTGCATAATGGATACTAGTAACCCTCATGTGGTTTGGTTAACAAACACTAATAATTACTCTTGGAAATCATGTATAGAAGACCGACTCTAAAGAAAAGGTCTTTATTAAACAACACTTGGAATATATCTTGTACCACTAGATACGAAGAAATGTGCAAAATTGTTGAATCACAATGGTGAAGGAGGCCTTACTGAGATGTCCATCTCTAAATACATGAAATTTCATTTCTAGACACTTTATAAACTACAAGAATCATGGTCTAAGACTATGCAACACTTTGGGAAATCTAATCTAATTCATTCTCATTAGCTGGGAAATCGTCTCATCTCTCTTTATTGGCTAGAATTCCCCAAAATTGAAGATTACATTACTAAATTCAAAGTCTTAATGCTTCAATTTGGAGATTCTAGAACCACTTAACCCTAAAATCATGGCTATTATTTCCACTATCTTGTCTCCTTTTGATATTTTTTTCTCTACATTTGATTCCACTAGAGATGCATTACTTAGAACTTATAAGATTGTGTATTTTGAGTTTTTTATGAACATTTAACATGTGATAAATACAAGCTCTTACACATGAGTGTGCTTAATATAGATTAAACATAAACTTTTCTTTGGTCACAACAACAAAGGAACAAAACCCTCCAATAAGCATCCCAAAGGGCCCACATTGCCCAATACCACCAAGTCTCCTACAGTGATGACTCCTTCATAGTCCCACAAGGGAACCAAGTCTTTCCCTTGTCAAAAGAGAACACACGAAGGACATGTTCTTTTGGTGGCAAAGATGGGAATATTAATACACATTGTTGAATGAAGATGCAAATGTTGTAAGCAACCATGAAGAAGCACAATATTCAAACTCATTATTCTTCCTCATATTCTTCGACTAAACTTCATGATATTTTAGCAATGGCATGTTAGCATAATAGTAATCAGTGGAATTTAGACTCTAGGACCCCTTATCATATGGCCAATAAAAGGAATTTATTTTATGACATTATCAATGAATATACATCCCTACATATTTTTGTTAGTGATGGTTCTCCTCTATAAGCTATAGGAGCAAGAATAATATATTTCATGAATGGGAAAATTAACATTGTTTTATATGTTCCTTGTCTCTCAACCAACATGCTTTTAATTTTTCAAATTACTCATTTAGGTGACGGAAAAGCCATTGATTTTTGGCCTCATGATGTTCTCATATAATATCTAAAGGATTCTATTCATGAAATAACTTTAGGTCATGTTGATGACTCTTCAATGCAACTTTGAACCCTCATCACCTACCACCATCTTCAATTCTCGCATCGATCACTTGAGCAAACTTTGGCATGAGCTGTTTGTATATTTGAATTACCACTACTCATAACAACTCTTACTTTTTTGAATGGTGCACGGATTTCCCCTTGTTTCATGCAATAATTATATGTGTCATGGTTGTGTCATGCATACACATTACAAAGATCCATATCAATATGGTTCAAGGATGATTTTAAGGAACCATACTTATTTGAAAGTGTAAAAATGTTGGTGAATCTTACCAATTCTTAAAATGCCAACTATAAAATGTTTGGTGATATTTTATAAAAACTATTCTAATTTGCAAGGATTTTATATCATTTATATAATAATTTGGCAATTTTTAGGGTGAAAATTTTTTAGGGGTGAAGCTTAAAAAAATGCAAAATGGCAAATCTTTTTTTTGGACAAAAACATGGAAAAATAGCCCATGGGCTAAATTTTGCCCCTAAAATTATCCCATTGGTTAATTATGGCAAGCATAAGCATCATTAAAATTGGTTCACAGTGGCATAAGTGAACAATTTTCCACTCTATGTTTTCCAAGTGCACGAGACATTCTCACTTTCAATGATGATCACACTCAAGTACATTGGTTTATTCCATCAAAATAAAATTCAAGGATTTTTTCTTTAATATTGGTTGAAAATTAGTTTGGACATGTCATTAAGAGAATTTGCATTGTCAATGTTGAATAATATGTCAATAAACACTTCTTTGTGTTCTCTATGACACATGGCACTCAAATGCAACATATTGTGCTCTACATTTAATGGCATAATAATGTAGTTGAACGTTAAAATTGAACACAAATGGATATCTAAATGGTTCAATAAAAAAAAATTAGATCCACACTTTTGGGCTAAATCAATCATGTTAATTATGAGTTGAATCATAGTCATACTAAGGAAATAATGAATGTAACTCTAGAAGAAGATTTATCTAAGATAAAAAGTTGATGTCAATCATTTCAAAGTGTTTACCTATAAAACATGCGCTCACCTTCTCGATCAAAAGTGTAAAGCAATGCAACCTCAATGTAAACAAAGTATCTTTGTGGGATATTATGAAGAGGTTGAATCCTATAGATTATATGTACCTCTCGCATTAAAGGTTATCTTTCAGGGAGATGTTCCTTTTGATGAAGAGTCCTTGGCATGCATTTCCACATATTATTTTCTACTTTTCTCTTCTTCCACTACTTCTTGTAAGTCCTTAGATCATTTTTACGATTGTCCTTTTTCATGAGATGATGAGCATGAAATGGAGACTCTGACTTCCTACAGTTCACCTTAATGATCTTGCACCTCTAGCTACTCCACATTCATGACACTAAATACAAGGGAAGCTACCAGTACTTCAACTAGTTATCCCACTGATCCACACAAGACTCACTCTTAGTTATGTCAAGGTATTTAGATACTATGGCATAGTAAATAGATATTGAAGATTCGTAGCCTTATAGAGAATATGGTGCTTTGCATAAACAAGAGGAAGTAATGAATGAATAAATGCACTCATTCAAAAATGACACTTTGGATATTATTCCTCTCCCTGAATGTCAAAAGATTGTTCATTCTAAGTTGGTCTTCATGACTAAGTTTTGAGTAGATGAAAGCATGAACAAAATTTAAAGTCTGGCATTTTGTCGAAGGTTTCTCATATGGTGAAGGTATTTATTACTCTTAAAAAAGTTCCCTTGTTTCAAATATGGACTCAATCCAACTTGTTCTTTCACTTCATACTTCTCAAGGTTAGGAAGTAAATTGACATCAAAAGCAACTTTCTACATGAGGACTTGAAAATTTGATTTGATGTTTTAGATTTTCATTTTCAAGTTGAGAGAAACTAAATTGTTGTAATGTAATCATTTTTTACGGGTTATAGAAATTGATTTGTTTGGTGTCCCAAATTGTGCATGCATATGTGATTTTTGATGTTTTAGTAGTAGATTTACTATATTGATGTAAGGAGAGTGGTGTTAATGTTGAGTTTATATAGAATGTTTTAATGTGTATGTTAAGATCTAATTTGTGTGAGGTTGGTGTTGATCAAATAAAACTTTCAAATCTAATGCTTGTATTAAATCTAACCATTGTTGAAATGATCCAACCATTTGAATTGTAGATCTAAAAAGTTATAACAATAATTTCCAAAATAATATGATTCAACATTAGGATTGAATCTTCTAATGTGAAACTCCAAGGCCTTGTGAGGCAAGAATTTTTAAATGGTTTCAAAGAGGTGATGTTCAAATTTTCTAGCCATTGCATGGAGAATTTAACTACATGTAGGTGGGAGTTGAGAGAAACATAATTAAGTGGGTGTGATTCCCAAAATGATTTACTAATTAATGCTAATCCATGCTTGTGAGAATCCCAAGACCTATGAGGGTTTTGTAAGCTGGATTTCTTAGTAGCTTCAACACTTCGAGTGTGTTCTTATATGTGATATGGGTGATATGAACGTATGAGAAGTTGTTGATTAATCTACTTTATTCAAGTGGCTATGAGAATGAAGAATGATGAAATTGGTTAATATCAAACTATCTATAAAAAAAATATTTAGAGAGAGATATGGATCTTTTCAAGTATTTTGCCAAGTTTTCAGTTTTATTATATATAGATATATATATAATCTTTATATAATGAGGTAAACATGTACACGTTTATGGTAAAAAAAAAAAAATATTTAAATCTTCCTTTTTAGTGTTTTTCCATATTTTCAATTTTATTAGGTTTTAATGGGTTGTATTTAGCTTTTGGCTAATTTCAAAATAAGTAAATAAATGACAAATCACTAAAGATAACTAGTTTTTATTTTTTTTAAATATTATTACTATTAGAAAATAATAAGAAAGTCATACAAATTTATCAAACTAATGTTTTCTCATTTTAAGACAAGCGAAAACAAACCAATCATATAGATAAGTCTAAATTCTTTTAAATTTTAAAAATCCCTTTAAAATTTTGTTTTTGAATGCACCAGCTTAAATTAGTATTGTTGATAGCTTGCATTTGGAGGAGTATATTTGTACATATTTCGATCTTGAGGTTGTGCGACTTAACCATAACCAACATTTTATACCATGTAATATTCACCATTCCATTGATTTGAATATGGTTGTTATGTTTGCACTGACCCTGCAAGATACACTTGTTTTTTTGCATGGCTTCATCCCAAGAAAATCTAAGTCTGCATCCTTTGAACTGTTTGGTGTGTCAGACTCACTTATTGTTGCCGATAGTTTGCATTTGGAGGAGTATAACTATGCATTTTGGGACCTTGAGTTTGTGTGTCATAACCATAAACATGGTTGTATCCTTGTATGTAACCATAACCATAATATGCACAATTTCATTGATTTGGATTTGTTTTTTGGATTTGAACCCACCCTACAAGGTACATTTGTTTGTCTGCAACACTTCTTCCCCAAGAAATCCTAATTGGTTGTTGACCAAAAATTATAACCTATAGCATTTGCAGATATACCTTTGCACATGCCTTGTTTCTAAATTGGACAAATCTACAACACTTTCCCACAAGTATTGTGAAATGTATAGAGTCTCCCAAATGATTGATTAATTCTTGCACCAACAACTTGACAATAACAAATGAATCTAAGTGACCAACAAATAGAGTTGTATTTGGGAGGTTTAGGTAGCCACATTACAATACAGTGGTTGATAATCTGTATTCTTATTTGTTGTGGTAAGTTCTATTCACATAGGTATGGAGGAACAAAACATTCCATTCATCACTATTAGAGCCCAACCTTTCTCATTCGCGTCCCCAAAGCTTACAAACCCATATCCCTTTGAAAGGAATGTCATCTTATTAGTAGAAACCTTGAATCCTTTTACATAAGGGTATCTATCTTTGAAGGTATCATGCAACAAGTTATCCATGACATTAGATGCCAAATATCTCATGAATATAATATAATCCTCGAGACCCTTTTCTCTAGTGACAATTGCTACACAATTTAGCTTATAAAGTTGTTCAGCGTTGGCCATCTATAGACCATTGTAATTTTGGAGAGCCATTTGGGTTTTTGCATGGACTACAAAATATAGAAAACCATAACATCCACAAAAAATAGGTTTACTAGCGACAAAATGGAAATAACAGAATTTGAAGAAAAAAATGAATGACTAGATAAACACAAAAAATTAGTGGAGAGGTAGCAACAAATAAATCTAAGTATAATCTGAGATGTTATGGGGGGAGTCACCTTGGAACCAAAGGCTTCAAGTTATACATTCTCCTTACTTGTTTTACCTATGGTCCTCTCCCAATGGAAGATAAGCTTGGATTGAGTAGGATAAACATTCCTATGAAATACCTTAAGTGTGACCTCATTACACAACACATTGAGTTTAGCATCTAGCTCCATCTGTACCTTAACAATTTTGTGGAGCCTATTTTAAAATCCATCCATCTGATCCGAGAGATTGAGGTCTTGGTGGCCATTCCCAAGCATACAAATAGCACTATATGTGAGAGAACATCCCAAAAGTGTCTCTGTGTGCTAGAGGAGAACTAGAGACTTTGTGTAGTGAGTGTCTTTGGTACGATAGTTTCCAAGGTCATATTTCATGCGTCTAAGATTAAACACCTCGAGCATCGGGATTTTTTACTAGCTTCCAATTCTATTTTACATGTTCTGAATATGTTCATGGACTAAAGGTGAGACCATACCACTAAAAGAAGCGTTTTCTTTATGTTGTTCAACCACTACATAGGGGGTGTAGGCAACCGTTTAGGTCCAATGAAAGTCCTACTCTTAGTTGTCTTCAACAGAACCATGTGAATCAGAGGATCAAAGATCAGGGTGACCCAAAGATAACAGTTACTTAGGAGATCCAAGTAGTCATAGAGGAGAACAAAATAAGATAATCATCCAGTTGAACCAACTCCTCCTCGAAGACCATTTGTGTTACCTTTTTCAATGATATGTTCCTCCTAAAGAAGATTAAATTTTTTTAAATATATGCATGAGATCTTATAAGTGGGAAATATTAATATTCTCTCCATAGGGAATCTTATAAAATACAGATTTTATTTCCATCTGAATAGACATTTTCTCAACATAGGTATTGAAAAACTTAGGATCATTGAATTGAATGATTTTTGTAATCTTCTTCTCTTTATCTATGTTATATGCCCTAATCTCGTCAGCTCATGTCATTATTTCATGTATTTCAATTCTCTTTAGTTTTCTATTGAAATAAAATGTTTCTCTTCTATAGGGTAGTCTTATGGGGGGATACCCTCAAGGAGTTATACATTGGATATTGTAGGTGGCTAGACCAACTAGCCTTTATAGAAGGTCCACAAAAATTTACATCTTGATACCTTCTTGTTACAAAACCTATGATTTTATTATAGACAAGGAACATTAGTATTAAAGAATATAGTTGCAACATATTAACCATGCCAAAATAATTTTCTGAATATAAAAAAAATCATTCAACATGCGTACTAAAGCAATCTATTAATCTCAGATAATCATGTGTGGTGTATAGACATGTGCCATACATTGTGAAAGACCTCTCTACTATAATGGGTACTCTTGATACATCATATACAAGTAAATCCCTTCCCATAATTGTTTACACTCATCGATCAATAGTTGTAGGTAAACATCCATGTTCTTCACTTGTCTTCTCCCACGGACTATAAGAACCAGCATAAAATATTCACTCTTCATGGATAGCCATTGCATTTTGTTTATTCTTTACTATTGTACAAAGATAATAGTTAAATTTTTGTAAGGAATATTAAGAGTTAAATCTATCCATAGTTATGCATAATCAAAGCTTCTACTTCATCCTTGACTTTATTGTTCAATGTATCCTCCATATCCTTTATGGTTATTGAATATGTTGAGATCCGCATAACTCATAGTTCAATTTTATGTGAGGTATACAACCCCTAAAGCATGACTAGCTCTTTTCAATGAAAGAGTGTTTGAATCCTTTCAATTATATTTATGTGCCTCAATATCTTAAGAGGAGGAACATGTGCTTTACCCTTTTTTTTTTAGTGTACCTAGCATTCTCACATTCTTTACATGCCTCTTTGTCCATGTATTCAGCTCTATATAGATTACAATTATTTAGACACACATGATATAATATTTACTCAACACCCAACCTTTTCATCATTTTATTTTCTTCATCACAACTGTCAGGCAGGACGAGACGCTATCACTGAGCAGTAACTTATCTTCGATTAACTTGCAATTAATAGGTAATAGAAATCTACATTTTCATCAAGCATCCATAAAATCGACCCTCTTGAATTTTGATTGTGTGACAAGAGTCCTCAAAATATTGGATAATTAATGGTTAGTTACCTTGAAATTTTTAGAAGCATGTGTATGACATACCATACATTCATTTAAAGTTGTAAAGTAACATTGTTCCTAGCTGGATAGAATTTCTTCCTCGTCCAAAGAGAGGGATGGTGGAAGCATATTTCAGGTTTTTGAAGATGATATCAATGATATGGCATCATCTCTGATACCATCTTGTTGGTATGCATGTAATATCATTATCAGCCTGGCACTATAATATCATAGAAAATAATTCATACCAACCTCCATTTCATTTCCTTCATCTCCAACATTAGTATTATTGTAGACATTATGCATTGGTGACTTCGGATATAGTCATGGAAATTGAATTGGTGGTTGATTGAACCAAGGTTTTTATGCTCCCTTGCTAACATGTACTCATTTAGTAGCCTTCTAACAATTTGACATTGTAGTGGAGTGCAATGGTAAATGGTGGATAGGTCTCTCTTCATCGGAATTTTAATTGAAAAAATGGTGAATGTTACATTGATGATATTGGTAAACATAATGAATTTACCATGTTCAAACATTACACCAAACAATTATTGGAAGCATGGCATTTTTTTCCAAGAGTAACATGCAACCAACGACTTTATAAAAACAAATGTTGAATTAAGCAATACGTTAACATTAATTCCAATGAAAATAAAAATTGTACAATTACTTAATGCTATTTTTATTACGCTCTAAGGGGACATCTAAAGGCATCCCCAATACAAGGCATCTTTAATTAGATGATTTTGGTCTATGAAAATTATAGTTTATTAACAACTCACCACGAGGACCCAAACTACATATTGTATGTGAAACAACAATTCTAGATTCTTTCATTTTCATAAACAACTCCTTGTCATTAAAGTGTTCCGCAAATGAGTAATTTGCACTAGACAATGAGCACCTACAACTATTTATGAAACCTACAATGTTCACATGCATGCATGGATGACCATTGATATATAATAGGCTCTTTTGATTAAAGTTTCCAAAAGAATAAAAATCCATGGCCATAATGTACATGGAAATGATATGTTTATATTTAACATTATTAATGTAATCATACCAACCATAAAGATGACCACAAATTTTCATAAGTGTTACTGGTTGTTTGGGATAATTAATACTTGTGAAAGGATAAACATTACCCCAATATTTTCAACATCTATTTTAGAAATAATGTAATTATTACCACAAGAAGAAAATTCAGTCCCAAAAATTTGTACAAGAACGGAAGAAGAGCATACACCATACAAAGTGTGGTTGTAATAGGTATGGTATTTAGTTTGTAGATAGAATTGAACAGAGAAATCATCATTACCCTCTAACACTCTTAATTCATACAATAGTTCATACAATTTATTGGATATGCTAGTAGAGATGTTTTGGGTGGTAGTGATATCACACTTTGACACACTAGAGCTATTATTTGACTTAATATAAGGAGATGGGTTTATCAATTTAAGATGAAACATAGTTTAATTGGCTTCCAAGTGTTTGAAAAATAATGCATATGGAATTGTTCCTACGTGTCTTTTATATATGACCTGTTGTATTTGTTTACAATAGTGGGAGGTATTAGACCATCAACTTGGGAAGTTTTTTTTGGTAATATTCATGAAATTATATTACTTCAAACAAAATTTCTAGATATTAGAAATGTGGGTATTCCATATGGGAATCCCAACTAAAGATAAAATAACAAACTATCATGTGTTGTCCATAAAACAAGATCATGACTTAAACAATATTTGAGAAGACCAATAATGACTCAAGTATTATTGAACCTATATATGGAGGTACTTACTCGGCCTAGACCACACTTACAGTATTTACTAAACCAAAAAATAGACTTAAGAAAACCTAGACTAGTATTTAACTTTGTCATTAGAGATAGCAATATGGGGAACTTCATTCCCTTACAGGACTATGGAGTTGTTGCATGTCCCAAGAAAATAGCTAAGGAATTGCATGGAGCAATGAACTATAAACTGGTAATGGTTTTAATAATGATGTTTTCCTATCCATAACCTACCCCATTGGATCTTGAATCTCATCCATTTGGAAAAACATTTCATTTCTTTCATCTTGAATTTCTAACAGGACCATGCCAGGAAGGGATTTCATTTTCTACTAAAGGCTGAGGGTTTTATAATACTTGGTTTATTTGATTCTAGTGAACCTAGAGTCCCTTACCCATGGATAAATTTCCTCAATTATCTACTCAACTCTCATCTATACTTTATAGGACTTGACCCATACTTTGTCTTTGGATAACTCATCCTCCACCTCACTTGGAATTTTCTCCATCTACATCATGTGAGCCTCCTCAAATTCCAGACATGCCCTGTGTTGGGAAGATATTCTTCTCTCCTTTATCACCTTAAACATTATCCCACCATTCTCTTTTGGTGAATTACAACTATGGATTTATCACTAAGGAGGGAAACACGAGAGCATGCCAAATGTCCCTTGAAACAAAGGTCATCATTGGGGAGGAAATCCACTCTAATAGAATCGATGTGCTTGAGCAATCCCTTTAATCCCAGTTTGAGTTAATCCTAAATCAAGAGCAGCCACGAGTAAAACTAAACCATAATCAAACTATTCAATATCTTACCATCTCAAATTTATAATCCCCTCCACTATCTCTCATTCCATTCAAGCCACCACAGGGTCTTGTTAATCATGTTTTCCCCATTTGAAATACACTTTCTAGAATGAGGACCATTTCTCTCATCCATCATCAAACAAATAGGGCCTATAGTATAATCCACCTTCCTATGGAACAACCACTTAGCACCCATCTCATATGTAGTTTCCTCCCACATGTGAAGTGTTTAGAGGATGGTTATTTCCATTATGGTTGGATACATCCCTTAGGTTGGAATTTGACTATGGGGATGACATTTGGGTAGCATGAATATAACAATTTATCATTTCTCACACCCCATCCAAGGATTAACTGGGTTATTTGATCATTAATATAATGGGACAATGCGATACATTGAGGTTTCTTCTTTAATCCTTTAAATTTTAACAACCACATGTTATTCGGGTGTCATAAAAGATATCAAGGTGATGGTAAAGTAGGTGGTTGGAATATGGCATGTTACAATTGGTGGGTAATGCATTTTTCTATTTTGGTTTATTAGTTGATTGAGGTATCTTGAAATTTTGACATTATTCTATGGGTGGAATATCTTAAACATCCAAAATCGATCTCAAATGAGTCTCCTCAAAAATCAAATGAAGAATTACTCACATGCATGTTCATAAATAACATACATTCAATATTTGTGTGTGTGTGTGTGTGTGTGTAAAATCCATAGTTACAACAAATGTTAGGGGAGAACTTGATGAAATTAAAACAATATGGAATTATCTAGAATCTAAAGAATTGGCCATTTGATATTATATTTCTTTTTATTTTCATTTGAGCTAAGAACAATCAATGAGAAGATCTACAATCTTAAAAGACTTTCTTGAAATAATATAACATGTTAACTTCAAATAGATGTTTGAAACCCTTTTTAAGTATGGTGCAAGTTGATGAAATTTGAACAATATGGAATGGGATAGAATCTCAATAATTGGCCATTTGGTATTATAAATTTTTATATCTACATTTTGTTAAGTTTTTCTTAATTGCTTACATGATATCTTAAAACAATTTTCACTAGTAGGATCATTGAAAGAAAAAAAAGCATAGTAACAGAAAGAACAAAAATATTTTCCTTGGGGAAACCATAAGGGATAAAACCCCGCAAAAATTCCTCGGTATAGAACTCAACGAGATCAATGTAATACCTAGACAACTAATTATCTCTTATTTATGGCGAAATTTTTCTTATCTCTCTCGCAAACTTGCTTGAGCGAATGTGTACAATTGAAAGGGAGCACCTCCCTATTTATATTTGTCACTTGACTTGGCCTAGGACCTAACGTGGCTGACTTCGCTACCTGACATGGCCGACTTTTCTAGGAAGAGACAAAAAATAATATTTATTATAATGACACTTGGGTACTATTGACCTGACTTACATGCAGAGGTTTACATTGATTCTTTCAATTACTCTTACAAGACCAAACTCATCTTGTGATGGAGGAATACAATCAATACATCTTGAATATATTCCTAAGTTACAATACTTTAACACTCCTTCTTAACTAGGAAGGTATTCAACGAAGGAAGCAACTACTACCACAACTATACATATGAATGGTGAGTCTCTATATGTCATAGGAAGTTTTGGAACACCATCATACATCTTCATCATCGATATCATCTCAGTTATCTTCTACAACCTCGGTATGTAAATATTGAATCATCTTCTGTGTGTACCGGATCATCTTCTGTCACATCAGTTAGTGGATATTGAACCATCTTCTACAACTTCATTATGTGGATACTGAATCATCTTCTGCGTATATTGGATCCTCTTCTACAACATCAGTATGTGGATACTGAATCATCTTTTCCCAAATCAGTACGTGAATACTAGAACATCTTCTGCAACATCAATATGTAAATACCACAACATCATCTGCAACATGAGTATGTAAATACTGAGACATCATCTGCAACATGAGTGTGTAAATACTGAAACTACATCTTACCCTGTAACTATCTTGGAGTAGTCTCTTGGTGAGTTCTCTTGTAGATCCATCTAGGAATTTTGTCTAACTTACTAACCCTTTCTATTCAATAGGCCTAGTCATACAAATGGCCTAGCCAGACATACTAATCCCCCAAGGATCAACACGCCTTTCCTGACTTACTAACCCTTTCAGACCAACAATCCTAGCCAGAATTACCCTACTCTAGCTGGAGCTACCACCACTACATCCTTATACCATATTACTTCACTCTCTCTTTCGAGGGATGTCCTTTCAGACTATGCCAAGATTTTCTTGAAAGTATTCAAACTTTACGTGAGACAGAGGGTTAGTAAACACATCTGTCACTTGTTCCTTTGTAGGAACATACTTGAGATTTACAACTCCCTTCTATACCATACCCCAGATGTAATGATATCTAACTTCGATATGTTTCAACTTGTCATGAAACACTGATTTTTCTATCAACTTAATACAAATCTGAATATCACAAAGGATATCAGTAACATCTATCTCTGCATCAAATAATCTTGTCAACATCTTGCGAACACATACTGCTTCACTACAGGATGAACATGTTGCAATATATTCAGCCTTTGTCATGGTAAGTGCAATACCAAACTGCTTTCTACTAAACCATGAGATCATTGGACATGCCAAACTAAAACAACATCAAGAATTACTCTTTCTATCTTTGGCACTTTCTTCCCAATCTGAATCTATAAATCCATGTAATTCGATCACGCCATTTTATGCATATCTAAGACCATAGTCTAAAGTCCCCTTTAGATACCTCATCACATGTTTTTCTCCTACTAGTTGAATATGTTTGGGATTCACCATATATTGACTTGGAGTGTTTACAACAAAACATATATCTAGTATTGTATTGGTTAAGTACATTAGAGAACCAATAATTTGTATAAGGTGGCATCTTCTACTTTCTAAGTGTCATCATTCACTAGTTTCAAATTTGTTGTCATCGAATTAGTCATAGCCTTGCAATATATCATCCGAAATCTCTTTAGGATTTCTACTGCATATTTTCCTTGGTTTAGGAAAATCTCATTTGGATACTACCATACTTCAAGGCCTAGAAAATAGTGCATCATTCCAAGGTCTTTCATTTCAAATTCTGCAGCAAGCTTCTTCTTACATTCGTTGATGGGCCTATCTTCGCCTTATGAAGAATAGATCATCTACATACAATAGTAATATCATAAATCCATCACCCCCAACTTTATAGTAGATATAGGAATCTACTTTACTCTTGGTAAAGCCCAAACTCATCAAGAATCCATCGATTCTTCCATACCATGCTCTGGGTGCTTGCTTTACCCCATACAATGCCTTCTTGATTTTACATACATGAGTTTCTTGATCATCGGTCTTGAAACCTTGTGGTTGTTCGATATATAGTTCTTCTTCTATCAATCCATTTAGAAAGGTTGTATTTACATCCATCTGATGTAATTTCCACTTGATATTGGATGTCAAGGAAAGGATGGCTCTAATTGAGGTGTACCTTTATACTGGTGCAAAGTTATCCTCATAGTCGATTCCATCCTTCCCGGAGAATTCGGGAGCTACGAATATTGCCTTGTACTTTTCTATACTACCATCTAGTGAGTTCTTTGTCTTGAAGATCTATTTCGAGGATACCACTGACTTTTCCTTTGGTCTTCGTACTATTTCCCATACATCATTCTTTATAATGGATTGGTATTCCTTGACCATTGTATCAACCCACTCCTTCTTCTTTGTTGCTTATTCAAAACATGTTGGCTCTTTATCAACGAGATCACACATCAAATATACATAAATAGGGAATGGCTTTGGCTTATTCATTTCTCTGATGGTTCCTTCTGGGACACCATGTCTTTTTGCTTCTTCAATTACTTCATGAACCTAGGTAGGTATTCTCTTATGTGAGATCATTTCATTGTGCAATTCTTCAAGTCTCGGAGGTTGTGTCATGTCATGATCCTCAGGAATTTGTTATTATTCTTCATTCCTAACTGGTTTAGGGCCTTCTGCAGCTCTCGAAGTTTCATGTGCCTCTTCTTCTTCCTTACCTTTCTTTGATTTTCTGAAAGTTGTATCTTCGTCAAAGGTGACATCTCTTCTTAATTCAATTGGATAATATCGTGGGTTATATATTCGATAAGCTTTTGATTGCTCACTATATCCTACTAACAATCCCTTATTTCCTGAAGGATCTAGCTTTGATTTTTTCTCCTTGGGAATGTGTATGTATACCAGTCAACCAAATATCTTTAGGTGACTGTTTTAGGCTTTTCTCTGGTAAATATCTCTTCTGGAGTCTTGTTTCCAATATTAATATGGGAATTTTTTTTTGAACATATATTCGGGCTTTGGATCCTTCTTCCCATAGATACATAGGTAGATATTGATCATGGATCATGGATTTTGCAACTTCCATCATAGATCTATTCTTTCTTTCTGCTACACCATTTTGTTGTGGATTATAGGGAATAGTTAGCTCCCTCTTAATCCCAACTTCCTTGCAGTACTGATTGAATTCAACTAATGTGAATTGTCCTCCGTTATCTAATCTTAATATCTTGATCCTCTTTTCATAGAGTTTTTCGACAAGGGCCTTAAACTCTTTGAACCTTTCAAACACTTCATCCTTCTTCTTCAGGAAATAGATCGAATTTTTGAGGGATTAGTCATCAATAAAGGAAGCATAGTAAACATACCCTCTTAATGAAGTAGTTTGCATTAGCCCGCATATATTTGAATTAATAATATCTAAGATCCCTTTTGCTTTGTTTTCATTTTTTGGATAAGGGTCCTTAGTATTTTTTCCTCGTGCACATCCTTTGAACACTCCTTCATGATATATTTGAATCTCTAGTAAACCTATCACAACCTTGCTCACAATTGGCAATGCTTTGTAATGTATATGAAAAATCCTTTTGTTCTCTTGATCACATTGTCTTATGGTGCTAATCATCGATATTGAATATACATGTCCCTTTAATCTGTAGAGTCCTCCTTCTTCAACTCCAATAATTACTACATCATCTATAGTTTTTCATTTTTTCTAGATGAGAACTTCTCCGTCTACAAAAGAAACTTTGAACCCTTTCTTATCTAAGGATGAGATAGAAACAAGGATATTCTTTAGTCTTGGGACATACAAGACATCCTTCATTTTCATGGACTTGCCAACATCCAGCTTATAGGAGGTTTCTCCCATTCCTTTGATCGGATATTGGTAATAATCACCAACCATTACTTTGTGTGGGGACTCCTTTTGTATAAGACATGAGAGTGAATCCTTGTAACATGTCATGTGCTTGGAGGAACCACTATCTACTAGCCATGTGTCATTCCCTGGTGAGAATGAACCTGTGAGTGCAGAGATCAAGACATATTCTTCACATGAATATTCATTTTCCTTAACTCTTTCCTCATCTTCTTGATCATTGTCTTCAACAACATGGGGATAAAATATTTTCTTCTTCTTGACTTGTTCTACCTTCATGGGATAGTTTATAGCAATGTGTCCCATATTATGATTGAAGAATTCATAATTTGAGAAGTATTTCTTGGACTTCTTAAACCCTTGAGTCTTTTTAGGAGGATGGTCATGACTCTCTCTCTTGTTCTTTCCTTTGGTATGGATGACCAAATATTGATCCTCATTTTCATTAGCTTCTCTTCTTTGGCTGTTATTATTTCTTCTTTTTGAACACATTCTTCCCATAACTATCAGAACTTGGTTACTCTTCTTCTTGAATAGATTACTTAGATAAAGGATTCCCAATATCTTGGAAGAACATTCAAGGTGGTCATTACAATTTATGATTCTTCAACCATATCACCAATAGCTTCCAACTGCTCCTTGATTTGAGCTACTCTTGTGAAATATGATTGCATGGTTTCTGACTTTTGAGCCTTTACACTTTTGACGTGATTGTTGAAGGTCATGTTTCTATTTATGTTTCTTCCTTCAAATAAGCGAGATAGAGCATCAAACATTTCTTTTGGTGTCCTCCTTGAGGATACTTGAAGAATCAAGTTATCTTTAATGGAATCAACTATGATTCTCTTAGCCTTTGTTGTGTCCTTCTTGTATTTGGACTTAGCTTCAGCTTCTTCTGGTTCTGCCACTTCCTCCTTTATAAATCCTTCTAGATCATTTTATTCTAGGATGAGCATGATCAGATACTTCCATGCTCTGAATTTTTCAACACCCTCAAAATTCTCATCTAGCTTGGTACTCATTGTCATATGTTAATAGAATGAGAACTTCAAATGGAATTAGACGAAGTAGTACTTACTTGATGAATGTGGCTTCTAGTTTATGTTCTTCGAAGTGACCTAGGGTTTGATGTAGAAACCCTAATTTTTGAGTTGGGAGAATTGGTAGGGTTGAGTGATGGAAAATATGCGCCTTCCGATGGAAAGCTAGACTACATATTTTTTTTTTCTGAGATTGATGATGGAGTCTCAGGAAAATTGAAGCCATAGTTCTTCCCAGTAGCACTATCTGGTCCAAAAATGAAACTTCTTGGAATTCAGTTCTATTTTCATAGAAATATGCACCCTTCAAGGGTGAGTTGAGTGAGCCCTCTTTTCTATTTGATCTATCAAGGGATTTGTTCGCAATAACAAACCCTAGTTGTGTAGTGTCTCCTTTCAGGGTAGCTCTGATACCATGTAATTTTTTTTAATTGCTTAGATGATGTCTTAAAAAAATTTCACTAGTAGGATTACTGAAAGAACAACAAGCATAGTAACACAAAGAGCACAATGATTTCCTTGGGGAAACCACAAGGGAGAAAACCTTGAAAAATTCCTCAGTATAGAACTCAACGAGAGCAATGTAAACAACTTCTTCTCTCTTGTTTCTGGCGCACTTGTTATTCTCTCTCTTGTAAAATTGCTTGAGTGAGTGTGTACAAATTAAGGGGAGTGCCTCCCTATTTATATTTGTCACTTGACTTGACCTAGGACCTAACAGGGTTGAATTTTCTAGGAAGACACTAAAAATAATATTGATTATAATGGCATTTGTGTACTATTGACCTGACTTACAACTACACGTTTACATTGATTATTTTAATGACTCTTACATGACCAAACTCATGTAATGATGAAGGAATACAATCAATACATCTAGAATATCTTGCGAAGTTACAATACTTTAACACATTTGAGCAAAAAAACAATCAAAGCACATTACATTCTTAAAAGAGTTTTTCGAAAGAATCTAGCAATATAACTTTTTCCCTAAATGGAGAAAACAAATTAGGGAGAAAAAAATCATTAGTTTTTTATGTTCTTATTACTATTTACAATGCATTGCCAAGAAAATGTAGGGTTTTCATAATTAATTCGAATGTTATAAAGCCTAGTGTTTTTTCTTTATTTCTATTTTACATGGCTACAAATTATATCATTAGGATTTTACTTGTCTACCATTTCACAATGATATTTTTCTTGTAGGAAATGGATATTTAGTGGCTTTTTGTATTTGTGTATGTGATGTTGGGTATCTATAACAATGACATCACTTATTGCATTGGATACCAAAACTTGTCTCTATAATGACTAATGTACAATACAAAGTATTACTGCCCTTTTGTAGGAAAATGTGTTCTTATGCTCTGTCTTTCAAATAATTTATGGTATGGTGGTGTAGAATATACAAAATATATGCACCAATGCATGTATGATTGCATAACACACAAACTAAGTTTGTTTTATTATTTTCAAAATTTATAAAATCTCAACAAACATATAAATGTGCATATTGCTAGTATAGTCACACTTGTGCACATTACTATGCCATGCACGCCAATTAACCCAAAAACATTTACAACTTGAAAATTTCTCTTCATTTTTAAAACACTTTTCATAGTTCCTATATTTTATGATATAGGGATTTTATTGATAGAATATGTCTTGCTGAAGTTCAAAGCAAAAAACTTATTGCAACAAGAATGAGGGAAACACATCTCAAAAAGTGAACTATGGTTTTTTAATAGTATAAGGTTAATATACTTGAATTATTTGCATGTTTAAACAATGTGTATTGGTTAATGTTTGTCATCTATATTAAAAGCTTGAAAAACCACAATAATATTGTTTGCAATCTAAATACAAAAGAACATAAAATTGTTATGGGTCGAATTTTGCAAAGAGACGAATTATGTGAATTATAACGTATTCAAGATGAATTTATTCTATGACTTTTAAGTAGTTATGTACTTCTTAAGAATATTTGTTAACATGTTTCAAACACTATATTTAAAATTTGTTTAATGCTGTGCAAGCACTAACAAGGAGAGAAGGGATCATCCTAGAAGATAAAATTATGAAGAATGTAAATGATGATGAATTGGTCCTCAATCCATCTAGAGTGGTATTGGAAGTTAATAATTAAATGCATGAAATTTTTTATAAAGCTAAGAGATATATAGTTAAAGAAAATATAAATGTAGTTTCCACTTACAGTACAAAATTCAAAATTCAGTGTAATGACTCAAAGAATAAGGTTATGTATGGACTATAACAAACATTTGAAAAGAAATGGTTAATGAGACTTGTCAAACTTGCAATAGCATAAACATAGAACCACAAAAAAACATTTAAAAAGTAGTACTCCTAAATATGCTTTTTTTACTATGTATATACTACAAAAAATTACTAAATTAATATTTCGGCTATATTTATTTTCATATAACCATTAAAAGTTTTGGTTTTATGATTTTATTTTTTAAGAAAATAATGAAAATTACAAAGGATGAATAAGGTGAAAACCAAACATGTTGGTAGGTATGTCCAGAAAAGTGTACAAGGAGATGAACATAATTGCAATATCCCAAGAGGAGTCATCCCAAAAACATGCATCAAATATATATAATCACTAAATTTTTATTTTATGTTTAGACTTTAATTATCCCATGAAATATTTATTTTGAATTATTTTGTTGTATAAAAGAAAATAAAACAAAACCCATTCAACACATATAATCTCAAGATAATGAAAAAAAATGGTGATGATAAAGTTTTTAAGTATTTGTGTTTTCTTTAATATTTTATATTTGTTGTGAGGGAAAGCTAGTGCAAGTGTCCTTTTGGATCTTGAGGAAAATATTGTTGAAACTTATGTTATGGTACATGGAAAAAATGACAAAAAACCAAGTGGAAACTTATGTTATGGTACATGGAAACAATGACAAATAACCAAGTGGAGTGGTATGATATGCTCATTGGTTGGAAACAAGTGTTTCTTTGCACTCTCATAAAGTAATTGCCCTTGGCAACTCACTCGTAATTTCACAAACTAAGTGAAAATCCTATAAAATGAGGTCAAAGGTAGATTGCTTGCAACAAAGAATTATCATCCTACTAATCCAAAACAAAGAATTATCAACCTACTAAGCCAAATTAAATAGGCCAATATTATGGATGTTCAATGCCTCAACAATACAGAGGTGGACTCTATTTCCAGCCAAGGTTTCAATATTGAAAAAGGATATGTTTTCACTATGTTTTGAAGATGGGGATCAACAGATTCCAAGGTGGATCCCCTAGTTTGGTTTGTATGACATAAAATATGGGGCATCTAAGCATCATATACATGCAAGACAACTCCTTCACAACTCTTTGTTAGTTCTTTTTGACATTGGGAAAGTCTGTAATATAGCAATTCAAGATTTTTTCTTGGATGATGGTGGGATAACTTGGGATACCGTCAGCATTTTCTAGTGTGAAGGCAGTTGGATACTGTAGGTATTTTACCAAATTTTAAACCTTTTGTAATCCTTCAACTATGTGTGTTTTTTTGGTTTATTTCTACAGCACTCGAATACAAAAATTATAATCATTCTTTGTTTTAAAAGAAAATATATTTTAATATTTTAAATAATTTACATTTGTCTATGAATGTCTTCTAACATGTGTTAACATACAAAGAAAATCCATCCATAAAATTAATTGGCATTAGGTTAAGCATGGGTTATGAGTATATATTGAAGTATCAAATGTTAATTGTACATTTTGTAAGTAGCTAAGGTGTTTTAGTTCTCTCTTGTCATAAATAATAGAACACCAAAAAACATTTATATTACTTATATCAATCTTTTCTCATTAAAAATCATTGTATATGATTATGTACCAAACTGAAAGTTATTGTTTCATTGATTTTCTTATTAGTTGAAACATATTTATTCATATTTTTCTTTCTCTTATGTGATGACCTTCAATTTTGCACATATTTGATATTATCGAGAACATGGTTAATTACTCATTTATCCTTAAATTTTCTGTTGTTATGATGATTATCTCTCTTATGGTATATATTTTCAACTAATCCAGTCTGATTCGCTCATCTTCAAATAATTTGTGGTGAATGTCATTCATTTTAAGTATTCCTAGTGTTTTTAATGATTTGAATTTATCTTAAGTTTATTTATACTCATAAGCAACTTCAATTTATCTTAAATTGATTTATACTCATAATCAACTTCAGTTTATTTCCCATTCGAGTGTTATCTTCATGCACCAATTCTAGTATCGGTTGTGTTACTCGTTGTCAATTTGAATGGATATGAACTGTTGAGAAGAACATGGATGATTCTTCTCAAATTTCCAAGACCGTTGTTTGTTCTTGATATCGTTCCTACAGTGCTCCATATCATCGCAAATATTTAGTTGACTTCATGGTCAACATTCTCTATGTGGCAGTGGTACTCCAAAAGAGATATTATGTTTTCGTATAAGATGCGTTATCTTCATACATTTATGTCATCAAGATAAGGATGGTGGATATATCCTCTAATAATTCATTTTGATGAAGGATTTAGTTGAAAGGAAACTTAGTTGTCCTTTCTAAAGACTCTAATATCTAAGAATCCATTGATTGGACTCTTGTTTCGCTACAGTTATATACCTGTACATTCTTTTTTATCCTAATTTAAATTATTATTTTGCATCTACTTTATAGTTTAGTCAGATTTATAAAAGGGTTTGCTATGGTCATAACGGCATAAGCATTGTTAATCACTTGAATAGATAATAATTACTATATTTTTAATCTTTATAAGAATCCTCTCGGATCTCATTATCATCTCTGTATATTTCTTGAAAGATATATTGTTTGCGTTAATATCTATTTATCCTAAGGGTTATAACAATTTGTATAGGGTTTTCATAGTTTGATAGTGAATTTCTATATATGAAAAGTACTTGTGATTCCTATTATTTTGTGCATAAATAAATTGGAAATGGTAGCACAAATTTACAAGTTAATGAATCTAAGATTCTTGTGCATAAATTAAGTTCATAAAACTAGAATAATTATCATTTCAGAAATGTAATTAAAAATTTAACATCACAGGGTTAATGAAATAAAAATTTGTTTGCAATGATGTGAAAACAAAAATGAAGTTGTCATTCCTCCCATCCAAACTCCCATAGCAGCCACATCACTTTCTCTAGAACCCTTGAGCTTGTTTGTTGAAACACAAGGGAAAAGATGGAACAATGCTCTGTCACTCTCTGCATAAACTAGATTATTTTGCCCTCCATCACAACTATTCTGCTTCTATGATGGGAACAATACTTTATAGTATTTTCCCTAGGACTTGGTCATGTATGAGTCACCTGCTCATAATTTCTCCATAATGAGTCTTGGCCTGATTTTAGGGAAGATTCCTCCTGCATCACTTGAGTTTTTATTCAGCATTTTTTGACATCTGTGATTCCCCCTCGTGGGTTAGCAAACACTTTTTTAATGACAACTTCAGTTTCAATTTCTTTATGTTATTTAATTTTTTTGTAAGTAAGAAAATTTTATTTCTATTGAAAATAAAATATTACAAACTAAAACATAGGCAACCTCTTGTTGAAAAAAACTACATGGCACCTTGTCTAAAACACTGGCTTTAACAGACTATCAAAACCATACATCCTATTACAAAGTATACATCCTTCAAACTACAAGTTAATGCATATTCGAACTTGACTTCTTAACAAAATTCACTGCTATCACCTTAGAGGTAAGTCCAAAATAACATAGAAGGTCTTCTAGGACCAACAAACTACTTCTTGGGGAAGATATTGGGATTTAAAACCTGTTACAGCAAACCAGTTGCAACACTACCAAGACATAGACCACTATAACAGAATGTACAGGAGATTAGGGATGTACCCCTAGTGGATGCTACCTCTTGCGGTTGGTTGGACCACCACTGACGATGGGGGTGGGGGAGTCAACAGCCCGAGACCTTGTAGAATAATGCCCACTTTTTTATTCAACTGCTTCGAGTCAGTGACCATTTTTTTCTGCCATTGTGTCAGTTGCTCCTCATTTTCACCCTTCTCCTTCTTCTCCCACACCAAGCGACCATTAATATTTTTCATCACCCAACATAATGCCACAATTATTTCGTAAAGGCTATGTCTTCCTGCGTTGTGGCCAAGATCCAGGATCTAGTCCTCTTTCTTATTACACTCCTCATATAGGGTGCATCTATCTAGCTCCTCCCACAAATGCTTCTCAGTGCCATTAATATTCTGTTGAATCTACTTGGGGATCTTTAGTTCAAACATTTGGCTCTCCCACATTTCCTTCTTTTGATCCTTCGACGCCCATCCAATCTCTTCCTCATGGCCAAGAACTCATTTCCCCTTCCCTTTACAACCCTCCATGTATATTTTTTCGTTCCTACACTAAGATTCTACCAAATATCACAACCCCCACGTCCCTTGGTCCCATATAACATAAATAATGCACAGTCGGTCTTTATGATTTTTTTCGCCACCCTGTGTCTCCATAAATATGATATTCCTTTTCTAGAACATGATTATAGCAGTACATATTATGATTCTTTGTTCCTGTTCTATAGTCTCAATCAAATATATCCCACATAGTCGCCCGGATTTCCATTTCTTCCATTCATCGCTGCATGTATGACAGTACTCTGAAAAGATGGTTTCCTCATTATGATTCTTCCCAGAGTTAAATCCAGCATGCATATCACCTGACCTCACCTCCTGGCTATCTATCGATCCACTTGTTTGATTAGTGCTATGGGCCCTCCTGGTGTCATTCCCTCCCAATTTCATTACTTTTCTGCATGTCCTGGTACATGAGAGTGATACAACTATCTCTAGTCGGTGCATCCATCATCTCTCCCTAGTCCTTTGCTTTTACTGCTCGACGAGATGCCTGACATTGTTAAAGAGAGCTTCCATCCACGTGTCTAAGAGCTCCTTAAGTTTTTCTATTCTACCTTCCAACCTCCACACCATGGAGCTTTCGGAACCGTGTAGGAGTTTTGTGGCCATTTCTATTACCACCTAGGAGTCTCCTTCGACAATTATAGGTGTCCATTCACTGTCCTTTGCCATTTCCATCCCCTGTAAGAGCCCTTCTATCTCCACCATGTTCTTAGTTTCCCAGCCTATGTTTCCATACTTGAATCCCAACATGCTTCCTCTTTGATCACGAATGATACACCCATAACCAACTAGGTCAAGGCTTCCCTTCAACGCACCATCAAAGTTGAGTTTGTAAAATACCATTAGACGAGGTGTCTATATCTTTGCACTTGTCAGCGTTTGGCTTGTGATGTGTTAGGAATCATCCACCTGCGCGGGTCTTGATAGTCCCTAAGCATTTAGAATGGTAGCTTCCATGTCTATGGACTCCCAGTCTGAGCTATCATAGGCTTTCATCTGTATGGTTTCTTGCATCATGTTTGTGATGATATCCCATACTCTACTCTGGTTCATTACTTTCCCTTGGAAAGTCCTGGAATTTCGCTATCGCCATATTTCCTAGAGCACAAATTGAGGAAAATTTTCCCATAACTGATTGAGAATGGGATTTTGAAAGGTTTTTTTGGTCCATTTTGTGAGCATTTTGTCCAAATTCTTCATGACCCGGTTCGATCTTCAAAATTTCAAATCACCTAGATCCCACATGTTGGATGTGAATGGAAAAACATATAGGATATATGGATTATAGTTTATTCTTCAAGCTTGCACAGGAAGCACTGGTAAGGACCAGACCTTCCTCTTTTTTTTATATTTTCTCCTGTTAAAATTTATTTTCTCATTACTAGCTAGCTGAAGACTGTAACTTTGGGCCATAGCTTTTTTTTCCACAATTTTTTCCACTTCTGCTCCATTGGTTTAATGTCGGCCGCTGTGAATAAGTCGTAAGCTTCCTTCATTGTAAACGAACCTTTTGGATAGTAGTCCCACAAAATATTATCCTCCCTTGAGTGCATTCTAATACGTTTGTTGTTTAAGGGATTCTTCCAATCTATCCATTTCCTCCCCTAGTCCTAGGCGTTCCTGCTACTCCCTGTTTTCCCAGAACCAGAAGTATTGGTCATCTTCCTAGTGCACCCATATGTCATTTTCCTTAGTAATTCCTTGGTTAATACTCTCTCCAATGAGTCCTTTAATTTCCCCTTCATGACCTAGAGGGGGAATTTGCTTCCATGAATCTTCCCATATTTGGGATTTTTGTCCATTCCTTACTTCCTATAAACTGTGGTCTTGGATCAATATCCTTCACAACCATGTTGTTCACCATATGTGAGATCCTGGGATATCTTATGAAAACCGAATTATATTTTATCTGTCACAATCTTCTACATACTCATGTGCCAAACCTTAGCCTAGGGTTCTTGAAAATGGCTCACCCATCTCCACCACAATTTGGCTCCACTTACCACATTCGCTTGTTGAGGGTTCCTAATGTCGAATCTCCCCTGATATTTAGGGGTGCAAACCATTTCCCGTTTAACCAGATCCCACTTACACCTTTCTTTGGCTTCGTTCCACAGTAATTCTTTGTATGTTCATTATCTCTTTCAAATGGCCTTTGGAGCAGCTAAGGTGGAGAAGAGGTAAATCGGGATATCCTGAAGGAATGATTTTACCATGACAATTTTCTTTCCAAATTAAGGAGCCTCAAGGTCTAGTTGGTCAACCATTTCTTCATGCTATGCAGCAACTGCTTCCAAGACCTATTTTTGGCTATTGAACTCACCAAGGGGGTTATTAGATATTTTGATGGAAGGGAGCTCTCATGGAAGCCCAAGATATGACAAATATTCCTTCTCGAGATTCAACAGTGTTAAACAAGAAAACCTAATATTTTTGGTCATCGATTTCTAGACCGGAAGCTTTACCAAAAATTGAAAGACAATCTTTGAGCTTCTGTTGTTGGCATAACATATCCTATTTTAACTGATAAAATGGGAACCTCGTTCATTCATCACTAAGGTAATCTCTAAGGTTGTTATCTTTCTTATGGGGTATTATTCGTTGCTATCCTTGTTCTTATGTCTTTTCATGTTTTGGCTTGAATAAAAATTGCTTCGAGGAATTTTTTTTGGGTTTGTGAACTGTGGAAAAGTTACTATTTTCTTTCAAATATTTTTTTTCTACAATCTATAATGCAGATATCGAAAATCCTTTTTTTGGAGGTTTGGAAATTGTTTTTTCTGCAATCCGCAACCCGCAAATCCAGACTGTGAATGTTGTGACTTTTTTAGTTTTCCATTTTTACCTTTTCGCAACCCTCAATCCACATGTTGGAAATATTTTCATAATAAAATTATAAAATTATCACTCTCACATTTCTGCAACCCACAATGTGGATTACAGAAATCGAAAACTCAAAAATATAATAAAAGCATAAATCACACTTCTACGATTCTGCAACCCGCAATGTGGATCGCGGAATGCAGAAGCAATAAACTAATTTATGGTTACAAACTTTCACTCCGCAATCCCACAACCCGCGTTGCAGATTGCAAATTGTGGAAATCAAAAAATAAAAAGTTGTCGAAGTTTATTCCTCGAAACTTTCTTTCTCGCTTTTGTGTTGAAACCTCAACTGTCGATCTGTTTGAAATCTATGACCTAAATTCATTTCACTATTGGATTCAGTCATTTAAATATTTCATCTTTTCAATTTTTTTCCATCATTTTCGATTTATGAATTTCACCTCAACGAAATATTTTACTGCAAATGTTCACTTGGTCTACAAATTTTCCTACTCTCAAGTGAATTACTGGTAAGTTTTTTGAATTCCTTTCCCTTCATTGGCCAAGTTTTAGTAAATTTCATTCGGGTTGAAATTAACTCTTTTCTGCATTTAATCATAATTTTATTTGTGTCCTCTCGATCATGTCAAGGAACACCAGATACAAAACCGCTCTTAACAAGAAAAATACTAAGGACCCTAACTTTGGCATCTTGTCAAACACCATTGGATGTGTATCTGAAACCTACCATTTAGACTAGTCCAGGATTTATTACATTTTTTATAGCGATGTTTTTACAACCATTCAACATGGCCAGTCCTCATTCATTAACATCAGTAAATTTCAACTCCATGCTATAGTATCTAGGCCTACCTTTATGCCTTACACAGACCCTGTAAAGTGGATAATCGACCATTCTTACACTCAATACCCCTTATTTAATTACCAGGCGCAGACACTAGTGACCTCTTTTCTCCTAAAGGTGTTTGCAAGATGTTATTCCCTCAACACACCTTAACAATTTCTCAATAAACAATTTCTTGAAACTTCTGCGACTCAATGCAATTTTGAGGAGATTATTAAGTCTTGGATGGACAACCTTATTGCATTCCTACCTAAAAATAACAAACTATACCCTACCTCTTGGTTTAGGGGACCTTTCTCCCTATTAGCAGCAATGTTATGCAGATTGTATGGGTTGTTGAATTGTACATTGTTTAATGCAGGATGGGCGCCTCTTTCGCATCATTTTTTTACAACAGAGGATTTATTCAATTGGGCTCAAATTCTATCAGTCATCTTGAAAGAAGCCATTAAAAAGTACCAAAAGATTCCAACATCTAGAAAACCCATCTTCTATCATTCTGCCTATGTAATAGATTTGTTTTGTGTGATGTCTCCTTTCTCGGAAATTGGATGGAATTGGACGAGGGTTAGACCTCCTATCCATATTTATAGTTCATCCGTGTGGGAGGAAAATTTCATCCCCCTTATCTATGATATTTGTAACCATTTCATAGGTTCTATTTATCATAAATTATTCAAAGGGGATGCTCCTACATTCTCAAATATATCTAGAGCACTGATCTCCACCATGGGGGATTTGTATGTTGGTGAGTACTTTGTGTACATCCGAATCTGGGGTAGCAACACTGGCCATCTGCTGCCCTGCAGGATAGTGCTGGATAGAATGGTTATGGAGGACATTTCTTTCCAGAATGTTGTTGATGGATTTTTTCCTAAACTCACTCGAGCCAAAAGAAAAGGGTGGCCCAAATTATCCCTCATCCTGGGACCCCTAGTGATACAAAACTCCACCCATGCAGGAATTCTTGGTAAGAATATCATTACATTAAAGCTTGGGGAAGCACCCAAAAGAATGCATGATCCAAAATATTTCTTGGCCAATCACTTTATCCAAGAACATATGAAAACTTCATCTACACTCATTAGAAGGACCTTAATGGTTCAATTTACCAAGAGGCCAATGATTTTTCAGAAGTTGTAAGCATAATTACTTCACCTAATGACAAAAAATTCATTTTCAAGTACCAAAAGGAGCTCAAAACCAAGGTACAATATTACAGGAAATTTGAATTGACTATAGAAGAGAAGGCACAAAAGCAGTTCGTTGAAAAAGAAGCACAAAAATCACAAGCCAGCACCTCTTCTATGACAACTAAGAAAAAACATGACCGTCGAAAAGTTCCGATTGAATACGCTTCACAGACTCAACCTTCATCCACTCTTCAAGATTTATTGAGGTCAGTTGAGATAAAGAAGAGTTTAAAAAGAATGAGTTCAGAAGTAGATGCACAGGAAGCAACTTTTGTACCTCAACCAAACAGGCAAAGGATTGAACATCCATCACCAAAGACTGATCCACCAACATCAAAGGTTGGCATGCATTAAATTGAAAGTGATCTTGAGGAGGAAACACTCCCCACTAGTTTCTCATGCCCAATCATTGTCCCTGTCACACTACTAACAAATGGCTTATTAACTCACACATCTGTGGATCCATTTGGGGGATTAGTGGATGATATTTCATTTTCTAAAATCCATTTCATAGAAATTATCACCCCCACCACTAAGGCATCTTATTTTTCCTTGTCCATTCCAATTAATATCCCTTCCATAACCCTATCCAAAGTCATAGTTCCATTTGCAACAGTAAATAAACAACTTGTTGTTCCAATTCAGCTTACCGCTTCATAGATACCTCTACCACCACTTTCCTTAGTATCTTGGTAGCGTAATTTTATTCCTACTTCTTCCACCTTTGTGAAACTCATTTCTTCAATCACCATTTCCACTCCTTCACCCTCCACTTCTCATCCTCCCATGCCATCCATCACCACCCCCCAAATTAATATCCCCATTCCAACTCCTCCTGATTCCCAACCTATGTCTTTAGTCACAGTATCTAAAGTGTCAACTCTCATAGGAGACCACATATCAGATTTTGGAGATGATGATGTGGTTTCCCTTGGGGAATATTTTTGGAGCAGAAAAGAGAAAGTTGTGGTGAAGAAAGGCACCAAGAGGTCTAGAGAAGGAACACCCGTGCATGGCACTATTCCAAACCAGGTCATATGGAAGATGGCTTCAATAGTTTTCAAACAAAAAGTTCTGGAGACAACAACTACAATGGGATCCTTTGGAGGGGCTAATAAAGACTCGGTTTCATCACTCAATAAGGAAATTGAGATGAAAAAAAGGAACTGCAGAAGTTCAAACCGGAGCAATCTTAGGCAAATGCACATCATCAAAATGAGATGCAGGATTTGAAGAATAGATAGAAGGACTAGCTAAAGAAACTGCAAGAGCAGAATGATCTTCTCAAGCAAGAGATTAGAGAAACTACGGGGCTTAATGTTAAACATGCTGAAAATATTGCAGCCCTTGAAAACCAATTAAAATATTTCCAATTCATATATGTTGCTTCCTCTTTTTCCAATTTTACCAAGGAAGAGATCTAAGAGCTGGCTTCCATGGTCCAAAATGACCTATACAAGGTGATGGCTGGTTTGTTTAAAGGATTGAATGAAATGCAATAAAATTGCAATTCCTTTAAACAACAATTTAGCCTCCTTTATGATCATAATCAAAGGAGGAAGGAAGCAATGAAATCATATGATAATCTGGTGGAATGGAAAAGGTACATCAAAGGGAGACCTAAAAATGTGCCAATACTTGACAAGATCAAGCTAAGGAGGATCAACATCTCTTTAAAATCTTGGGAAAATGTTTGTGAATCAGTAGAGTCCACCATTAAGGATGGACAGGTAGCTTGCAAGAAGAGGTGGTTCACATTAGAGAATTTTCTAAGTTTTCTAAACTTACCACTTATGGATCTGATTGAATATGGTATGCCTCCAAATCTCAAGATGGAACAAATTGATAGGAATTTTTTGAAATCCAAGGAGAAGACTAAGCAACTTGATCACCTTCATATGGCATAGATCAAGGAATGGATTTATCTACCCTTGACTTTTCAAATGAGGATCAATCTTTTCCTACGCGAATGGGAGAAAATTAAGAAGAGGGAGATTGAGTCATTAAAATGAAAAGCATAATTGCAATTAGAGAATGCCCAATATCACGATATAGCGGATTTACTAGATGCATTTTCCAAGTGGTAATATGCCCTTGGAAAATCATGAAACCATATTTTTATGATCCCCATTTCTTTGGAAGATTTCTTTTTTTGTAATATTTTGTAATGATCATTTAAAGGAGAGGGATATATCATAGAGATGGATCTATAATCCACGATCCAGGAGGACTGAACCTAGAGAATGATAGGAGAAGTAATCACCAGGGAAAGATAGGAGATACTTTGTATTTTTTCAAAATTGTAATTTGTTACACTCTTAATAAAATTCAGTTAGTTTATTTTGTCACCTTTTGGATATTCATTAAATTTCTTTGGTGAATTTTGGTTATGCTTTTAATTATCTCATATCTCATTGTATGTTGCATGATTATTGGACACACTAATATTTGTAGTGAATTTTCATTTACAATGTTACCATGTTAATTATCCATTAAATAAATTTATTTGTTTAATTCATATATTTTCAATTGCAACTCATAAATAGACACTCTTAAGAATGCTGATTTTTCAATTAGTGTCTCTGTTAGAAAAATTGTGTGCTTAAAATTATTTGGATAAAATATTGCAATTGTAATTGTTTTGGTCTATTCAAATTTGGAAAAAAATAAATCTAGTTTATATTTTTATAGATTGGATCGACATTTGTCAAGCATCTTAATCTAATTGTTCTACCACATACTGTCAACATTCACAATTTTAGTTTAGTTTTATACATCAGTTACTGCTACTTCACACTTTAGATCTTCCACATAGGAAGAGAAGATCCATTTGAATCTAAACACATTGTGTCAGTGGAGGCCTTATATCCATAGAATTCAATCATCCCAAACAACGTGGGGATAGAACCGTCTCCGGATGGGAATTTTTTAATCCTTTCAAGTTGGAATTTCTCCTCCTGTTGATTCCCTTATGGTTTTTCCATCAACTTACAACCTGGGCCATCAACATGGTGCTAGAAGGAGGGAATTAACCATTCCTAAACAAAGCAATAGAAAACCTCCTCCACCTAGATCATCATTTGTTACAAGAATCAAAACCAAAGCATCTACATCAGTAGTACAACCACCAGAGAACCAAACCATGGTCCCTACTACCCCTGGCTAAGAAAACCAAATTCTGGGTCTGTTAGCTGCCCAAAGCTTCGCTTTTGGTGGCTAATGAACGTGCATAGGATTTGAAATAGCAACAGCATCATGGGATGCCTCTTGATCTTGAAGGCTTATTGTTGCCTCTGCTAGGGTTTCCAGCGTAACGTGAGCTTGAGAGTTAGGGTTTGAATTCTTCATCTGTAACCTTAATAGTCTGATCATCCTGTAGAGCCTCATGTTGTCCTTCATAAATATCAGATTCCTTTTTTGCAGCAATAAATACATCCCTCTCATTTCTAGAAGAGATTCATACAATTCAGTATTTATTTTGGTTAATCTTGCATTAGTTATTTTGATTTCTATATCTAGGACCTCTAGTTCACATATGTGCCCTAGTAGCTAGTTGATTCTCTGGGAACTAGGTTTGCTAGACGAATTCTCTGCTACTGGTTCATATTGACCCTCCCATGGTGTAGGTGAGGGAAACTCCTCTTGCTATGGTGAAACCTACTTTGTTAGGTCAACTTCCTACTCCTCTTCATCTTTAGAGTCTCAATAAGGAAGGTTGAGTATATTTTTACCTTGTGTTGGAGCCTCCTCCTCCTTTCCACTAAAATTCAAATTTCTTTTGGCTTTGTTGGTTTTAGAAGTTGGAGTAGCCTAATCTACTATCACTGTAGAGATGACCCTCTTCTTCCTCTTACCACTTCTAGGAGTGGTGGACTTCTTTGAAGGGGACTTCCCTTTGTATTATGGTTGCAAGCCTCTTTCAAACTCATTCCACAATAAGAAGTATGTCCATGTTATTTTTCTTCTTTGAAACAGTTCTTGGAGAATGAGCTTTATCAAGCCATGATGGGATAGCCTGCTTGCAATTTTGGTGGGCTGGGATTTGACCTGATGGGCCATATTGGTAAAGCTCTTATGTAGGTAGAAGGGCAGGTTCAGTGGGATCCTGCTAGTGAAATGGTTCATCAATTTAAAGTGGTATATCATCACCCTATTATACCTACCTTCACAAGTTATATAAACCAGGATTGCTTTCAACAACTGCTGCCACTTCTCCTCTAGCCAGGTTGAAGGGATGTTTTTCTTCGATACGACATTCTTGTGTTTAGGATTAAAGTAAGACCTAAATTACACATCCTTCGTGATGGTGGTTTTGAATCATTTCTCCCTAGTCCTAGGGAGTTCTCCTACTTGTGCTATTAGGGCCTCATCAACATGGAATTGTTCCTTTCCTATCAATGCCTTTGAGCCATCAAAAGAGAGAGCAAAGGCCTTTGCCACTTGTTGGTGGGATCCTTTATTTTTCTCACACAACCTGTAACAACCTGCATCTTTGAAGAATTGGAATACCTTTGGGTGTGACTCGAAATAGCCAATGTCACCTAATTCCTGTCTGAGGGTAGGTCTTCCTCCTTTCTTCATGTCTGGACTACTCTTCTTGTACCTACAAAAATTGAAATTCAAACATTGGGAAGGATATTACCGTGTTGGATTCAGGGAGGGCTTGGATCAATGAGGATGCATGCAGGAAAATATTGGATGGACTGAGGAAAGGGAGTTGATTTTTTAGGGGCTGATCAGTCGATTGGTACTTGAGTAGGGGGATAACAAGTTTTGATGAGAGCCATGAGAGGGTGAGGCTGGGACTTAACGCTTTGTGGTGTTTCGACTGCAGTCACGGGACATGTGGAAAAAAGCTAGGTTTTGGGTCTTTTATCCATCACTTCAGTTTCATAACTACCTCTTCTTTACCTGCTCATGTTTTTTTGCAGTCCGAGTCCTTTCGGTGGTTAAGTGCTTGATTGTGATTCTCCTCATGCTAACGGTGGTTGATTTCGATGGTTGCCCTAACCATTTTTCTCTTTTGGTGCTTTCGATGGTTAAGGTAATCTTAGATATAATTTGTAAGCTACCGAAATCTGGGATTTCCAGTGTCTAATGAACTGTTGAGACGTTCTCCTAAGCCACCGCAAGTTGTGCTTCAAAATTTTATTAAAAAACCGAGTCAATGAGCTTTCGGCGGTTAACGTAGTCCTGAGTCCAACTTTCGAGCTGCCAAAAACTGGGTTGTTCAGTGGCAAATGAACTGTTGAGAAGTTCTCCTAAGCCACCGAAAGCTAAAATTTGATTTTTTTATGGAAAAACAGAGCACAAGGCATTCCATCTTTGTTAAACATAACAAAATATTCCATAATGTTCCTTGAACTCTGGATTACTATGCATAAATAAATTTTTTGAATTTGAACGGACTTTATCGATGGTCTTGGAAATGGGAATAGAGCATATGAGTGGAGCCATTGTTATGTCCAACCTATTGATATCCAACCATTAATGGAAGTGATCAATTCTCTGCATGTAAAATTTTATTTAAGGGATTCTGAGTTTTCCCACTTAATTCCTATGGCTAAGAAAAAGTGTCATGTAAAACCCCAAATCCTTCTACCTTTCAAAAAAATAATGATTTTATCTTAAAAATCAGTTTTTTTAAGGAAATAGTAAGTTTAGAAACTAAAAAACTAAAAGGAACTTTAGGACTAATTTTGTCTTAAAAATTTCTTAACCATCATAAGAGAAATTATTAACGAAATTTCTTAACCATCTATAACGAAAACTCCAATTAGTTGAAGATTTAGTGGGACCATTTATAGTTTCTATGTTTCGACCTAATGCTTCAACATAGGATGAGTTTTTAGCATTTGTTTTTTGGTTGGTGCATCACCCTTAAGATCCTACAAAATTTAATCCCAACACCATGAACCCATCAAACTCTCTCTTGAAATTTTTACCTTGCACACATTGTGTGTACTATTGTCTCATGCCACACCTTACAATCTCTCTTCATTTCTTGGTGTATTTAGTGTTCAAGAGAAATGCATTGATGCTTTGAATATAAACTACGAGGAACTAATAAGGAATAGGGGTACATATGGGGAGGCACAACATTTCTTGGAAACTTTTAGTTATTGTTGGTCATATTAGGTGTATTTTTTATCATTTCCTTTTCAACCTTTGAGTTGTGTACACATTAGTTTGTTATGTTACTTGCAAAACTAACAAATAGCATGTTGGAAAAATCCTTGATTGGAAAGCCAACATAGTTATCTTTGGAACACCTTTGGAATAATAAAAAACTATGATTGTGTAATATATATGGCCAAAAAATCATACATGCTTTTTAGATATTACAATAAATGAAAGAAGAAAATGGTTTTTCTTTGTTTTTTATTTTACATGTAAAACACATAACCAAAAGTTACATAAAAGGGGATTATGCCAAATACAAGAAACATTAGAAAAACAAATTGAATTCTCTATATCTCCTCTACTCCATGAGTAATTTTACCATTTTATAATCAGTGATATTTCTATCTAAAAGGCATCAAAGCAAAATCCATCTTGTCTTTTGGTGTGCAATTAGAAAGAGGTCTTTTCCTAAATCTTAGATGCTTTGTGCAAGAAAAGAAAAAAAAGTTTACACTTATAGATAATTCATAAGGGATTAAGAGAATATTAATTGAGTTCCAACATTGTGGATATTAAAAAAAATGTTTATAATATTATAATACATATTTTATATACTAAAACATTAAAGACTATTGTTAGTCTTATGAATAATTCACTAGTCATTAAGGGTAAAGATAGTATTCTATTTTGTTGGCCCCAACTAAGAACAGAAAGTGTGAAGTTAATCTACCTTGATATCCCCAATTAGTTAAAAGTATTCTTAATCGGCTCCCAACTAACCAAATCTATAAAGTCAGTCTATGGGTTTTTAGACTCAACTACCTCAAATTGTGCTTTGTTAGACTCAACTACCTCAAGTTATGTACATATACCATATGATCTTAGTTTCTGTAGTATAACCATGACCAACGTTTTTATACCATAATATGCACCATTCCATTGATTTGAATCTGGTTGTTCGGTTTGAACTCACCCTGCAGACTGCACTTTTGTTTGGAGGATTATAATTCCTCATATTGGCATAATAACCATAACCATAATATGCACCCTTTCATTGTTGTTCGATTTGAACCCACCCTGCAGGTTGAAAATGTTTGTTTGCAGGACTTCTTTCCCAAGAAATCGAAATCCTAATTGGTTGGCGACCCAGAACTGTACCCTGTAGCATTTGCAATGCTCCCTCTGCAGATGCCCTGTCGCTGGACAAATCCACAACCCTTTCCCACGGGTATCGAGACACGTACAATCTCACCGAACCGACCAAATGCCTGCCTCAGCATTTCATCTGTAATAGTCTAGTCTAAGCCGCCAACAATTAGAGTTGTATTATTTGGATCGTTTTCTGAGGTTGCAAACGGTTGCTGATAAACTGTAGTCTTCTTTGTGACAGGTTCTACTCGCATAGGTCTGGAAGAACAAAGCATTCCATCCATCACTATTATAGCGCGAGCTTTCTCTTTCTCATTCCCAAAGCGTACAAAACCATATCCCTTTGAGCGGCGAGTAATATTATCAATAATAACCTTGGCTTCTTTTACAGAATGGTATCTACTTCCGAAGGTCTCTTGCAACAAGTTATCTGTGACATCAGGTGCCAAATTTCCCACGAATATAGTATAATCCTCGGGAACCTTTTCTCCACTCTTTTCCCACGAATATAGTATAATCCTCGGGAACCTTTTCTCCACTTTCAAATCTAATGCTTGTATTAAATCTAACCATTGTTGAAATGATCCAACCATTTGAATTGTAGTGTGTATACAATTGAAAGTTTCCCTATTGGTTTTGTCAATTATAGATCAAAAAAATTATAACAATAATTTCCAAAATAATATGATTCAACATTAGGATTGAATCTTCTAATGTGAAACTCCAAGGCCTTGTGAGGCAAGAATTTTTAAATGGTTTCAAAGAGGTGATGTTTAAATTTTCTAGCCATCGCATGGAGAATTTAACTACATGTAGGTGGGAGTTGAGAGAAACATAATTAAGTGGGTGTGATTCCCAAAATGATTTACTAATTAATGCTAATCCATGCTTGTGAGAATCCCAAGACCTATGAGGGTTTTGTAAGCTGGATTTCTTAGTAGCTTCAACACTTCGAGTGTGTTCTTATATGTGATAGGGGTGATATGAACGTATGAGAAGTTGTTGATAAATTAATCTAATTTATTCAAGTGGCTATAAGAATGAAGAATGATGAACTTGGTTAATATCAAACTATCTATAAAAAAATATTTAGAGAGAGATATGGATCTTTTCAAGTATTTTGCCAAGTTTTCAGTTTTATTCTCTCTCTCTCTCTCTCTCTCTCTCTCTCTCTCTCTCTCTCTCTCTATATATATATATATATATAATGAGGTAAACATGTACACGTTTATGGTAAAAAAAATAAATATTTAAATCTTCCTTTTTAGTGTTTTTCCATATTTTCAATTTTATTAGGTTTTAATGGGTTGTATTTAGCTTTTGGCTAATTTCAAAATAAGTAAATAAATGACAAATCATTGAAGATAACTAGTTTTTTTTTTTTTTAAATATTATTACTAATAGAAAATAATAAGAAAGTCATACAAATTTATCAAACTAATGTTTTCTCATTTTAAGACAAGCAAAATCAAACCAATCATATAGATAAGTCTAAATTCTTTTAAATTTTAAAAATCCCTTTAAAATTTTGCTTTTGAATGCACCATCTTAAATTAGTATTGTTGATAGCTGGCATTTGGAGGAGTATATTTCTACATATTTGGATCTTGAGGTTGTGCGACTTAACCATAACCAACATTTTATACCATGTAATATTCACCATTCCATTGATTTGAATATGGTTGTTATGTTTGCACTCACCCTGCAGGATACACTTGTTTTTTTGCATGGCTTCATCCCAAGAAAATCTAAGTCTGCATCCTTTGAAATGTTTGGTGTGTCAGACTAACTTATTGTTGCCGATAGTTTGCGTTTGGAGGAGTATAACTATACATTTTGGGACCTTGAGTTTGTGTGTCATTACCATAAACATGGTTGTATCCTTGTATGTAACCATAACCATAATATGCACAATTCCATTGATTTGGATTTGTTTTTTTGGTTTTGAACCCACCCTACAGGGTACATTTTTTTGTCTGCAACACTTCTTCCCCAAGAAATCCTAATTGGTTGTTGACCAAAAATTGTACCCTATAGCTTTTGCAGATATACCTTTGCACATGCCTTGTTTCTAAATTGGACAAATCTACAACACTTTCCCACAAGTATTGTGAAATGTATAGAGTCTCCCAAATGACTAATTAATTCTTGCACCAACAACTTGACAATAACAAATGAATCTAAGTGACCAACAAATAGAGTTGTATTTGGGAGGTTTAGGTAGCCACATTACAATATAGTGGTTGATAAGTTGTATTCTTCTTTGTTGTGGTAAGTTCTATTCACATAGGTATGGAGGAACAAAACATTTCATTCATCACTATCAGAGCCCAACCTTTCTCATTCGCGTCCCCGAAGCTTACAAACCCATATCCCTTTGAAAGGAATGTCGTCTTATTAGTAGAAACCTTGGATCCTTTTACATAAGGGTATCTATATTTGAAGGTATCATGCAACAAGTTATCCATGACATTAGATGCCAAATATCTCATGAATATAATATAGTCCTTGAGACCCTTTTCTCCAGTGACAATTGCTACACAATTTAGCTTATAAAGTTGTTCAGCATTGGCCATCTGTAGACCATTGTAATTTTGGAGAGCCATTTGGGTTGTTGCATGGACTACAAAATATAGAAAACCATAACATCCACAAAAGCTAGGTTTACTATCCACAAAATGGAAATAATAGAATTTGAAGAAAAAAATGAATGACTAGATAAACACAAAAACTTAGTGGAGAGGTAGCAACAAATAAATCTAAGTATAATCTGAGATGTTATGGGGGGATTCACCTTGGAACCGAAGGCTTCAAGTTATACATTCTCCTTGCTTGTTTTACCTGTGGTCCTCTCCCAATGGAAGATAAGCTTGGATTGAGTAGGATAAACATTCCTATGAAATACCTTAAGTGTGACCTCATTACACAACACATTGATTTTATCATCCAGCTCCATCTGTACCTTAACAATTTTGTGGAGCCTATTTTAAAATCCATCCATCTGATATGAGAGATTGAGGTCTTGGTGGCCATTCCCAAGCATACAAATAGCACTATATGTGAGAGAACATCCCAAAAGTGTCTGTGTGTGCTAGAGGAGAACTAGAGACTTTGTGTAGTGAGTGTCTTTGGTACAAGAGTTTCCAAGATCATCTTTCATGCATCCAAGATTAAACGTCTCGAGCATCGGGATTTTTTACTAGCTTCCAATTCTATTTTACATGTTGTGAATATGTTCATGGACTAAAGGTGAGACCATACCACTAAAAGAATCGTTTTCTTTATGTTGTTAAACCACTACGCAGGGGGTGTAGGCAACCGTTTAGGTCCAATGAAAGTCCTACGCTTAGTTCTCTTCAATAGAACCATGTGAATCAGAGGATCAAAGCTCAGGGTGACCCAAAGATAACGGTTACTTAGGAGATCCAAGTAGTCATAGAGGAGAACAAACTAAGATAATCATCTAGTTGAACCAGCTCCTCCTCGAAGACCGTTTGTGTTACGTTTTTCAATGATATGTTCCTCCTAAAGAAGATTAAATGTTTTTAAATATATCCATGAGATCTTATAAGTGGGCAATATTAAGATTCTCTCAATAGGGAATCTTATAAAATACAGATTTTATTTCCATCTGAATAGACATTTTCTCAACATAGGTATTGAAAAACTTAGGATCATTGAATTGAATTTTTTTTGTAATCTTCTTCTCTTTATCTATGTTATATGCCCTAATCCCGCCAGCTCATGTCATTATTTCATGTATTTCAATTCTCTTTAGTTTTCTATTGAAATAAAATGTTTCTCTTCTATAGGGTAGTCTTATGGGGGGACACCCTCAAGGAGTTATACATTGGATATTGTAGGTGGCTAAACCAACTAGCCTTTACAGAAGGTCCACAAAAATTTACATCTTGATACCTTCTTGTTACAAAACCTATGATTTTATTATAGACAAGGAACATTAGTATCAAAGAATATAGTTGCAACATATTAACCATGCCAAAATAATTTTCTGACTATAAAAAAAATCATTCAACATGCGTACTAGAGAAATCTATTAATCTCAGATAATCATGTGTGGTGTATATACATGTGCCATACATTGTGAAAGACCTCTCTACTATAATGGGTACTCTTGATACATCATATACAAGTACATCCCTTCCCATAATTGTTTACACTCATCGATCAATAGTTGTAGGTAAACATCCATGTTCTTCACTTGTCTTCTCCCACGGACTATAAGAGCCGGCATAAAATATTCACTCTTCTTGGATAACCATTGCATTTTTTTTATTCTTTACTATTGTACAAAGATAATAGTTAAATTTTTGTAAGGAATATTAAGAGTTAAATCTATCCATAGTTATGCATAATCAAAGCTTCTACTTCATCCTTGACTTTATTGTTCAATGTATCCTCCATATGCTTTATGGTTATTGAATATGTTGAGATCCACATAACTCATAGTTCAATTTTATGTGAGGTATACAACCCCTAAAGCATGACTAGCTCTTTTCAATGAAAGAGTGTTTGAATCCTTTCAATTATATTTATGTGCCTCAATATCTTAAGAGGAGGAACATGTGCTTTACCCTTTTTTTTTAGTGTACCTATCATTCTCACATTCTTTACATGTCTCTTTGTCCATGTATTCAGCTCTATATAGATTACAAATATTTAGACACACATGATATAATATTTACTCACCACTCAACCTTTTCATCATTTTATTTTCTTCATCACAACTGTCAGGCAAGACAAGATGCTATCAATGAGAAGTACCTTATCTTTGATTAACTTGCAATTAATGGGTAATAGAAATGTACATTTTCATCATGCATCCATAAAATCGACCCTCTTGAATTTTGATTGTGTGACAAAATTCCTCAAAATATTGGGTAACTAATGATTAGTTACCTTGAAATTTTAAGAAGCATGTGTATGACATACCATACATTCATTTAAAGTTGTAAAGTAACATTGTCCCTAGCTGGATAGAATTTCTTCCATGTCCAAAGAGAGGAAACCATTATGAATCTATAAATGTCTCGTCCATATATAAAATTCAACACAAACAAAAACATACAAAAACATTTTGATGTAGGGATTCCTACCCTTTTCTTCCTTTAATGATTATGAATTGGCATATTATTATGTGCAATTTTACTCCTGAATGAGATTCTCTACTAATGCTATCCATTATTCTACTTATTCTGCTATTGCTTATGCTTATTCATGTGCATGTGTTATCCCCAAATCCCCATCAAACAAAGCACAAAAGCATAAATGTAATCTAATAAAATGATTTATGTAAAATTTAATTCTTGGAATTCTTAAGTTTAGTTGTGGATTTATTGCCTAGGCAGTTTGCAGTCTATAATGACTTTAATGACAGAGGATTTATTTCCTCGGCAGTCTGCAGTCTATAGTGATGGATGACAAATATTGATATCAACATTTATCCTAACAGGGAAGGAATTCAACCATGAAAATAAAAAAAAATTCGAGATAGAAATCTTTAATAAAAAATTAAAAACCTATCACCCAATACAGTTCGATAATACCACGGTTGTTTTCTGTTTTAAGCTCTCGAAAATAAAAATTATTCAGTATCGAAATATTTAATAATAAAATAATTTAACCTATCCCCCAAAATACAGTTCGATGGGAATGAGTACTTCCTTGTTGGTTGGCTTCGCAATTGAGCTAGCTAGGAATGCTAGCTGGATCTGCCTTCTAGCACAGTTACATAAGCTGCTTGGCATGGGCCGTATGGGAGGACTATGCTCCCCATTATGTATTGGGAAATGTATTAAGTAAATATATCTCCCCAATATATATTCGGCAATGTATTATCTAGATATATTACATATAGCAATATAAATAATGAGAAGCATTTATTGTGCTTGTTTTTTGTTTTGGCCTCATCAATGAGGTCTCTTTGTAATTATTATAAAAAGGCACGTGGCCTAGTAATGAAGTATTCAATCTTTCTTGTGCCTTTTCTTTGTGTCTCTCATTCTGTTTTAGGACTAAGTATTTTTTTAGGTTTCTGAGATGAGAGGTGAGACTCTCCTAGCCTCACCTCCAATATTTGCTGATCTTTGATACCAGATCTTGATCTTTGATACTAGATCTTGCCCATCTTCCCTTAAAGGCAGATCAATGATATCAGAGCAGTTCACTCCTGGACCTTTTTTTTTTTTTGCTTCCGCTATCTAATGGGCATTGTGCCTAAAACCTAACTGTATATTTTCTTCTCTCTGCCTATTAGTCGCTTGCCAGCACGCCTCTCCCCATGGATGCATTCTGGCTCCACCTTTCTTAACATCTCCTTCCTTTGCGTGTTAGCCTCCCTCTTGTCTGCACCCTCCTTCCTATAGATGCTCTCATGCTCCATGCCATTCATGGCTCCAGGCATCCCTCCTTCCTACACGCTTCCAATATTTGCTCCACTATATGGCTTTCTTCATGCATGCTTCTATTTACACGGCTCTCCATCATCTGCGTGTCCATCATCACTGCGAATACCTAACTCCATGCATATCCTTGATAGCTGCATGGACGGATCTGAACAACATGTACGCCTTTTCATTTCCTGCCATTAGCGTGACTCCCTCAAACCCTAACTCCACCCATTAATTTGCATGCACTCCAATCCATTGTAAGCCCTACCAAACTCCTCCATTTTCCCACTCTTCTCCCAAATTAGGTATTAATCCTACGCCTTCACCATTTACCACTCGTGCTTCATCTCTGCCCATTGCTGCCAGATGCATGCATCTCCTCCCTCATTTTTCCACAAACACATTCACGCTCCACTGAACACCCTCCCCTGAAGACTTTGTGAAGCGTCTGAAAAATTATGGATTCTTATTTCTCTCTGCAACTGTGCCAAATGCAAAAGAGTTTGCTGATTGGGTTGCCAAGGTACATCAGTAGCTTCCAGCCAACTCCTTTTGAAAAGGAGAAATGGTCATTCAATCTGAAAGAGGGCCATGACTATAAAGAAACGATACCTTGCTTTGTGGGGGAAGTTCTCACTATTTGTAATACTCAGGAAGTGGTCTTTTAATTGGAATACCATCCATATTTTTATTTTGAAAGTGCTGAATAAGATCTGCGCCCATTCATGCCGTGAATGGACCATTCCTCCTAAGCTGAGGAGGAATCGATTGAATTGAAAAAGGAGAAATCTTTATTCATGTTCATCTTCTTGCTACTGAGATATCTATCTATTCTATCTATCTGTGCCATGGCAGTGCGGAGGATTGATATTGATGGAGGCTTCCTCGGCTCGTATTTGTGTGAGAAGCTAATACACGGTGCTTGCCATTGACGTTTTCAGTGAAAAGATCCAGCATTTCCTGGAGCCTGGCCAACCCTGCTCCGGTCGCATCTAGTGTCTTAGGATAAATATCAAGCACGACTCCAGGCTTGAGGGACTCATCAAGATGGCGGATCTGACAATCAAACTTGCTACCTTTTGCACTCCTGGGGACTACAAAATGCGACCTCTTGACACCATATATAGCATTTTCAAGCTCATTCCCATGGAACTTTACAGAAAAAATCGTTACAAGCTCATTGCATCCATGCGGCAACACCTGCAAGCCCAAGGTATTCCCATCAATGGTGGCGTCTTCCTGTAGGGAGGAGAGGAGCAAAAGGGGTATTGCACCAATAGTCTCATTCTTTTCAGGCAAGAGAGTTACTTGGCATATTTATTTATAGTGAAAGAGCTGGCTATCTATCGATCCATTGATGTTTCTATTGAAGAAAGTAATCTCACGGTAACCCACTGTATTTACTTAGCAGTATTTACCTAACCGTGGTACGGTATTATTGCTCTTTATTTCCTATTTAATCAGTTTCTAATAATGAGAAGGCAGTCATCTACCCGTGTGTTTTCTGTTTGCTGTGCTCTTTTTCTTTCACATGGTATCAGAGCCTAAGGCCTGATCCTTTCATTGTTGGGTAAGCCTTTTCACAGAGCTGAAAGCACTTTGTGGAGCTCAGAAGCCTCTAACCTATGCATTCTCCAGCGACAACTTTGAACACAACAGATCTACTCCATAGTCACAGATCTATTTCCATTTCTCCTAGATATGCACAATTTGAACACAGATCTATTCGGCAATTTTACCGATTCTCCTAGATCTATTCAGCAAGAAGACTCAGCAGAATCAGTCCTGTTCTCTTAGCAATGCAAAGCCTCTACGGCATGTAATTCACCATATCAGCGATTCGATTGGTAGCGATCTCTACATGGTATGGTAGAATTCCTCATCTATTGCTCGTTTGGTAGAGATATCAGTTTTTATATGCTAAAGAAAGGTTTTTCTTCCGTAATCTATTATTAAAGCTAAACGTGGCAACGACGCACATCGTTATTCCAAGTTTGGCCAACATTGGAATCCAACAGCTACTCATTCAAACGGATACGTGGTGGTCCTCGTGTCACTTTCTGCCTAGAATGCTACTCTGGATTGGGAATCAATTCCATATCTGTGTGGGTATCTCTGCGTTTGAGATTTTAGGGCTTTCGACGAAGTAACCGAGGATATTCCAGTTTTTTCCTCTGCTTGGCCACTGTTTGTTGCAGCGATACTAGATCTTCAATTGATTTCAAATCTGCATCTAGCATAGTCGTAGATCTGATCAGCAGATCCTGAGCCAGAGGGACGAGAGATACTTGAGAATAGATTTCTCCCAAGCAACCTTAAACAGGGTCTTTCACCCTCACCTTCCACTGACAGCGTGCAGCAGATTGCTCCATTGAAGCCTTGCACGAGTGCATTTGATATCAGAACCTTTCTTCATTTGGCACGAATCCAAGTTTTTTTTTCTTCAGATCTGAGTGATTGCAGTACTCCGTGTCTGAGAAATTGTGGTTATAGCGTCATGCATTGAAGCATCCTGTGAGTTGAAGAGGCCTGCTATTTTTTTTCTTCATATGGGCACCAATAGTTTTCTTAGATCCTACTCTGGGTCTGCCATTACATTTCCTTTTTGGCATGGCCATATCAGATGGCTAATACCAGCTCTTTGAAGCCGATCTCCGGACCTGTTTTGACCGGAGAAAACTATGAATTTTTTTCTATCAAGATGAAGACATTTCTGCAGCTCAACAAATGTTGGGATATGGTGGAAACTGAGTTCATAGAACCTGAAGCGGTTGCTCTCGCCGTAATGAATAATGCACAGAAAAATGCTCTCAAAGCTCGCTGAGATCGAGATCTCACAGCCACATGGTTGCTCCAAAGCTGCATTGAAGAGTCCATTTTCCCAAGGATCTCAGGTGCTACCAGTGCACATCAGGCTTGGAATCTGCTTGCATCAGCTTACAAGGGAACCGATCGTGTTAAAACGGTAAGACTGCAAACCCTACACCTTCAGTTTGAAAGTTTAAAAATGAAGGAGTCAGAATCTTTAGATATGTTCATGACTAGGTTCTCGGGTCTTGTGACCTAGTTCCAAACCTATGGTGAACCCCTAAAAGAAAAAATAGTTGTTCAAAAGATTCTTCGGTGTCTCACCAAGAAATTTGCTATGGTAGTGACTGCCATAGAAGAAGCCAAAGATCTGTCTAAGCTCACCTTAGAAGAGTTGACTGGATCTCTTCTATCTCATGAAGCATGATTCACTCAAGAAGAAGAAACGTTGAGCAATGCATTTAGCACCCAGGCTTCCCTCAACAGAGGTCGAGGCAGAGGAGGACGAGGTAGAGGAAGAAGAGGCCGATGGTCTTGATCTACAGAAGACATAACTAATCATGAACACTCAGAGCATTCAAAACACTCTCACCACTCTCAAGGTCAAAGGGGAAGAAACAAGAGATGGAAAAATAAGTCCAATGTTCAGTGTAACTACTGCAAGAAGTATGGACACTATGAACGTGAATGCAGAAAGAAGCAAGTGGACCAGAACAATAGCAGAGCCAATGTCTCTAAAGAAGAAGGAGGCTCGTCAAAGGTGATTTTTTTTTCTTATCAGGCAACTGAAGACCACTGCAGCTTAGATCTATGGCTACTAGATAGCGATTGCAGCAATCACATGACAGGTAACAAGTCATTATTCTCTAGCTTAGATTCCTCTGTTATCACGAATATCAAGCTAGGAGATGACTCTCTGGTTCTAGCAAAAGGAAAAGGTATTGTTCTTGTACTTAGTAATCAAAATGAAAAAATGTCCATTCATGAGGTGTTTTATGTACCTCATTTGACTGTAAATTTGATTAGTATAGGTCAATTAATTCAGAATAAGTATGATGTTAGGTTTCATTATACATAATGTGGTATCTATGATAAACCTCACAGTAAGAGACTCATAGCCAAAGTTGAAATGACCAAGAATAGAATCTTTACTCTTAGAATTAGGAGTGCTAACCTTCCATGTCATGTAGTTCATATAGTTTCTAGTCAAGATCAATCCTGGTTATGGCACTGTAGATTCGGTCATCTTCCTTTCAAAAGTCTCCATCTCCTACACAAATAGTCAATGGTCAAAGGATTACCGGTTATTCATAAACAATCCAATACCTGTGAGGATTGTATCACTGGTAAACATCATAGGGATAGTTTTCCCAATTCCACATCTCGAGCCGAAGAGAAACTTGAGTTAGTTCATATAGACCTCTGTGGACCCATGGAAACCCAATCCATAGGAGGCAGTTTTTATTTTCTTACCTTTATTGATGACTTTAGCAGAAAAAACATGGATTTATTTTCTCAGGCACAAATCAAAGACCCTCTCCAAGTTTAAAGAGTTCAAGGCTCTCACTGAGAAGCAGTCTAGAAATTCCATTAAAATGCTTAGGCCAGATGGTGGAGGTGAATATGATTCACATGAGTTTTCATATTTCTGTAAGCAGCATGGCATCCAGAGACAGTTCACCACTAGATACACTCCACAACAGAATGGAGTTGATGAACAGAAGAACTGTACCATCATGAACATGGCACGTAGCATGTTGTCACTCAAGAAGCTGTCAAATGAGTATTGGGATGAAGCTATTGGATGCTCAGTCTACTCGCTCAACAGATCACCCATAGTAACTGTCCAAGACAAGATTCCTGAAGAAGCATGGAGTGGCACTAAGACTAGTGTCTCACATCTTAGAATCTTTGGTTATGTTTCCTTTGCGTATATACCTGATGAACTCAAAAGAAAGTTAGACAAGAAGAGTGAGTGCTGCATTTTCACTGGTTAAAGTGAACAGCACAAAGCATACAAGCTATATAATCCTATCACCAAGCAGCTTGTGGTGAGCATAGATGTAAAGTTCATTGAAGACAAATGCTAGAGTGATCCTTTAGACATACATCATGAAGATCAGTCATATCAGCCAGATCTACCTATCAGAGTTTCAAGATTGGAAGTACAGCAGCAAGAAGATGCAGCAGATGGTCCACCACAGAACCAAAAAACCAAAAGCTTGACAAAGTTATATGAACAAACTCCAATTCTTGACAAGCAACTTCAGTTTGCTCTCTTCTCCTATCAGCCCACATCTTTTAATGAAGCAGTGAAGGATGCACAATGGGTAACAGCCATGAATGAAGAGATTGATGCAATAGAGAAAAATGAGACTTGGGATCTTGTTGATATCCCTACAGACAAAACCAGTATTGGAGTCAAATGGGTCTATAAGACCAAATTGAATGAAAAAGGAGAACTTTAAAAGCATAAGGCAAGGTTGGTTGCCAAAGGATATGCATAGAATTATGGTATAGATTATGATGAAACCTTTGCTCATGTAGCAAGGATGGATACCATCAGATCTGTACTTGCCATTGCAGCACAAAATCAATGGCCTGTGTATCAAATGGATGTGAAATATGCCTTTCTTAATGGCATTCTTGAAGAAGAAATTTATGTAGATCAGCCACCTGGTTATACTTTCAAAGGTCATGAAGACAAAGTGTATAAGATAAAAAAGGCCTTGTATGGTCTAAAACAAGCTCCACGAGCTTGGTATAGTAGGATTGATTCCTACCTCATCAACAATGGTTTCAACAGAAGCAGCAATGAGCCAACTCTGTATGTCGAAACAGAGCAAGGTAAAATATTGATGGTATGTCTTTATGTTGATGACATGATTTACACTGGTAATTTGATGCTTGAAGATTTCAGGACAGTCATGAAAAAAAAAATTGAAATGACTGATCTAGGACTCATGAAGTACTTCCTTGGCCTGGAAGTTACTCAAAGTAATAAAGGTATTTTTATCTGCCAGCATAAGTATGCTACTGATATTTTGCAGAGATTCAGAATGGATAAATGTAAACCAGCAGAAACCCCTATAGCTCTTGGCACCAAGTTAACCAAGAATGATGATGAACCAGCAGTAAACAATACACTCTATAAACAATTGGTAGGCAGTTTAATGTATTTGACTACAACTAGACCCAATTTGATGTATGATGTTATTCTTATTTCCAGATTTATGGATTCTCCCAAAAACTCTCACTGGAATGTTGGAAAAAGAATACTGAGATATGTTGCAGGCACACTTGGATATTGCCTCTGGTACACTCAAACACCAGACAATACTCTTACAGGGTAAACTGACAGTGATTTTGTAGTTAGTCTTGATGATAGGAAAAGCACATCTGGTTATGCTTTCCATTTGGGTTCAAATCTGATCTCTTGGGCATCTCAAAAACAACCCATTGTGAGCATGTCTTCTGCAGAAGCAAAATATGTAGCAGCCACCACAGCAGCTTGCCATGCATCTTGGCTAAGAAGACTATTGAAAGATATGGGACACACTCCAAAAGATCCCACATCTATTTTCTGTGATAATAACTTTGAAATACAGTTGTCTAAACATAATGTATTTCATAGAAAAAGCAAACACATTGACACTTGCTATCACTTCATTCGTGAGTTAATCAATGAAAAAAAAAATTCTTTACTGTTTTGTTGCTCTAAAGAGCAGTTAGCTTGCCAAATCATCTACATTATTACAACCACCAAAGAACCAACCCATTGTTCTAAGAGACATATCACCTTCAAGACAGTCCCCAACCCAACGTACAATCTAGTGGACCACCACCTACAACACCTGCCTCATCGTCATCACCATCTAAGGAATACTCAAACAGTGAAACATCCTCAAGCCCTTCTTCCTCAAAAGAAATACCAATGGCTGAAAAAATCAATAGACCCTGGTTGGATTAGGATGTAGTTTTCATCAGTAGACTCAACATAAGCTTCCTAAAAATACTAAGAAGGGGATACCTAAGTTTAACCCTGATGAAACTTCTCCTGTAGAAGACCAAATCAAGAATTTTATGCAAGCCATTAGATTGAGGAACGTGGTACATGAACACTGGTGTGTAGGTTGTTTCCCTATTCTTTTGAAGGCCATGCCTCTACTTGGTACTTTGCTTTAGATTCAAGGTCCATCAACTCTTGGTATGAATTTGAAAATATGTTTCTCTAGAAGTTTGGAGATGACAACACCCCTGAAGATCTAGTTATGGATCTACCCTCTTTGAGGATAAAGGGAAAGGAGATGGCTAAGGAATTCAATCAAAGGTTCTCTTACTTAAATAATAGAATCCATTCCAATGTTCTTCCAGTTGAAGAACTATTGGTTGCTTACTACATCAAGGGTCTGTTGCACTCCCATTACTATTTGGGTTAAAAGGGAACACATGGGTAACTCACACATCTGTGGATCCATTTGGGGGATTAGTGGATGATATTTCATTTTCTGAAATCCATTCCATAGACATTACCACCCCCACCACTAAGGCATCTTATTTTTCGTTGTCCATTCCAATTAACATCCCTTCCATAACCCTATCCAAAGTCACAGTTCCATTTGCAGCAATAAATAAACAACTTGTTGTTCCAATTCAGCTTACCGCTTCATAGATTCCTCTACCACCACTTTCCTTAGTATCTTTGCAGCCTAATTTTATTCCTACTTCTTCCACCTTTGTGAAACTCATTTCTTAAATCACCATTTCCACTCCTTCACCCTCCACTTCTTATCCTCCCATGCCATCCATATCCACCCCCCAAATTAATATTCCCATTCCAACTCCTCCTGATTCCCAACCCGTGTCTTTAGTCACAGTATCTGAAGTGTCAACTCTCATAGGAGACCACATATCAAATTTTGGAGATGATGCTGTGGTTTCCCTTGGGGAAAATTTTCAGAGCAGAAAAGAGAAATTTGTAGTGAAGAAAGGCACCAAGAGGTCTAGAGAAGGAACACTCGTGCATGTCACTATTCCAAACCAGGTCATATGGAAGATGGCTTCAATAGTTTTCAAACAAAAGGCTTTGGAGACAACAACAACCATGGGAGCCTTTGGAGGGGCTAATAAAGACTCAGTTTCATCACTCAATAAGGAAATTGAGATGAAAAAAAGGAACTGTAGAAGTTCAAACAGGAGCAATCTTAGGCAAATGCACATCATCAAAATGAGATGCAGGATTTGAAGAATAGATAGAAGGACTAGCTAAAGCAACAGCAAGAGAAGAATGATCTTCTCAAGCAAGAGATTAGAGAAACTAAAGGGCTTAATGTTAAACATGTTGAAAATATTGCAGCCCTTGAAAACCAGTTAAAATATTTCCAATTCATATATGTTGCTTCCTCTTTTTCCAATTTTACCAAGGAAGAGATCTAAGAGCTGGCTTCCATCGTCCAAAATGACCTGTACAAGGTGATGGCTGGTTTTTTTAAAGGATTGACTGAAATGCAATAAAATTGCAATGCCTTTAAACAACAATTTAGCCTCCTTTATGATCATAATCAAAGGAGGAAGGAAGCAATGAAATCATATGATAATCTGGTGGAATGGAAAAGGTACATCAAAGGGAGACCTAAAAATGTGCCAATAGTTGACAAGATCAAGCTAAGGAGGATCAACATCTCCTTAGAATCTTGGGAAAATGTTTGTGAATCATTAGAGTCCACCATTAAGGATGGACATGTATCTTGCAAGAAGAGGTGGTTAACATTAGAGAATTTTCTATGTTTTCTAAACTTACCACTTATGGATCTGATTGAATATGGTATGCCTCCAAAGCTCAAGATGGAACAAATTGATCGGAATTTTTTGAAATCCAAGGAGAAGACTAAGCAACTTGATCACCTTCATATGGCATAGATCAAGGAATGGATTTATCTACCCTTGACTTTTCAAATGAGGATCAATCTTTTCCTACGTGAATGGGAGAAAATTAAGAAGAGTAAGATTGAGTCGTTAAAATGAAAAGCATAATTGCAATTAGAGAATGCCCAATATCAGGATATAGTGGATTTACTAGGTGCATTTTCCAAGTGGTAATACGCCCTTGGAAAATCATGAAACCATACTTTTAAGATCCCCATTTCTTTGGAGGATTTCTTTTTTTGTAATATTTTGTAATGATCATTTAAAGGAGAGGGATATATCATAGAGATGAATCTATAATCCACGATCCAGGAGGACTGAACCTAGAAAATGATAGGAGAAGGAATCACCAGGGAAAGATAGGAGATACTCTGTATTTTTTCAAAATTGTAATTTGTTACACTCTTAATAAAGTTCAGTTAGTTTATTTTGTCACCTTTTGGATGTTCATTAAATTTCTTTGGTGAATTTTGGTTATACTTTTAATTATTCGATATCTCATTGTATGTTGCATTATTATTGGACACACTAATATTTGTAATGAATTTTCATTTACAATGTTACCGTGTTAATTATGCATTAAATAAATTTCTTTGTTTAATTCATATATTTTCAATTGCAACTCATAAATAGACACTCTGAAGAATGCTGATTTTTCAATTAGTGTCTCTGTTAGAAAAATTGTGTGCTTAAAATTATTTGGATAAAGTATGGCAATTGTAATTGTTTTGGTCTATTCAAATTTTGAAAAACATAAATCTGGTTTATATTTTTATAGATTGGATCGACATTTGTCAAGCATCTTAATCTAATTGTTCTACCACATACTGTCAACATCCACAATTTTAGTTTAGTTTTATAGATCAGTTACTGCTACTTCACACTTTTAGATCTTCCACATAGGAAGAGAAGATCCATTTGAATCTAAACATATTGTGTCAGTGGAGGCCTTATATCCATAGAATTCAGTCATCCCAAACAACGTGGGGATAGAACCGTCTCCACGTGGGAATTTTTTAATCCTTTCAAGTTGGAATTTCTCCTCCTGTTGATTGCCTTGTGGTTTTTCCATCAACTTACAACATGGGCCATCAACATGGTGCTAGAAGGAGGGAATTAACCATTCCTAAACAAAGCACTAGAAAACCTCCTCCACCTATATCATCATTTGTTACAAGAATCAAAACCAAAGCGTCTACATCAGTAGTACAACCACTAGAGAAACAAACCATGGTCCCTACTACCCCTGGCTAAGAAAACAAAATTCTGGGTCTGTTAGCTGCCCAAAGATTTGCTTTCGGTGGCTAATGAATGTGCATATGATTTGAAATAGCAACAGCATCATGGGCTGCCTCTTGTCTTGAAGGATTATTGTTTCCTCTGCTAGGGTTTCCAGTGTAACGTGAGCTTGAGAGTTAGGGTTTGAATTCTTCATCTGCATCCTCAATAGTCTGATCATCCTGTAGAGCCTCATGTTGTCCTTCATAAATATTAGATTCCTTTTTTTGCAGCAGGAAATACATCCCTCTCATTTCTAGAAGATATTCATACAATTCAGTATTTCTTTTGGTTAATCTTGCATTAGTTCTTTTGATTTCTCTATCTAGGACCTCTAGTTCATTTATGTGCCCTAGTAGCTAGTTGATTCTTTGGGACCTAGTTTTGCTAGAGGAAATCTCTGTTACTGGTTCATATTGACCCTCCCATGGTGTACGTGAGGGAAAATCCTCTTGCTATGGTGCAACCTACTTTGTAGGTCAACTTCCTGCTCCTCTTCATCTTTAGAGTCTCAATAAGGCAGGTTGAGTATATTTTTACCTTGTGTTGGAGCCTTCTCCTCCTTTCCACTAAAATTCAAATTTATTTTGGCTTTGTTGGTTTAGAAGTTGGAGTAGCCTGATCTAATATCACTGGAGAGATGACCCTCCTCTTCCTCTTACCACTTCTAGGAGTGGTGGACTTCTTTGAAGGGGACTTCCCTTTGTATTCTGGTTGCAAGCCTCTTTCAAACTCATTCAAAAATAGCAAGTATGTCCATGCTAGTTTTCTTCTTTGAAATAGTTATTGGAGAATGAGCTTTATCAGGCCATGATGGGATAGCCTGCTTGCAATTTTGGTGGGCTGGGCTTTGACCCAATGGGCCATCTTGGTAAAGCTCTTATGTAGGTAGAAGGGCAGGTTCAGTGGGATCCTGCTAGTGAAATGGTTCATCAATTTAAAGTGGTATATCATCACCCTATTATACATGCCTTCACAAGTTATATAAACCAAGATTGCTTTCAACAACTACTGCCACTTCTCCTCTAGCCAGCTTGAAGGGATGCTTTTCTTCCATACGACATTCTTGTGTTTAGGATTAAAGTAAGACCTAAATTACACATCCTTCGTGATGGTGGTTTTGAATCATTTCTCCCTAGTCCTAGGGAGTTCTCCTACTTGTGCTATTAGGGCCTCATCAACATGGAATTCTTCCTTTCTTATCAATGCCTTTGAGCCATCAAAAGAGAGAGAAAAGGCCTCTGCCACTTGCTGGTGGGATCCTTGATTTTTCTCACACAACCTGTAACAACCTGCATCTTTGAAGAATTGGCATACCTTTGGGTGTGACTCGAAATAGCCAATGTCGCCCAATTCCTAGGTTTTGGGTCTTTTATCCATCACTTCAGTTTCATAACTACCTCTTCTTTACCTGCTCATGATTTTTTGCAGTCCGAGTCCTTTCAGCAGTTAAATGCTTGATTGTGATGCTCCTCATGCTAACAGTGGTTGATTTCGATGGTTGCCCTAACCATTTTTCTCTTTTGGTGCTTTCGATGGTTAAGGTAATCTTAGATCTAATTTGTAAGCTGCCCAAAGCTGGGATTGTCGGTGGCTAATGAACCGTTGAGACATTCTCTTAAGCCACCGAAAGTTTCCCTGCAAAATTTTATTAAAAAACTGAGTCAATGAGCTTTCGGCGGTTAACGTAGTCTTGAGTCCAACTTTCGAGCTGCCAAAAATCGGGCTATTCGATGGCGAATGAACTGTCGAGAAGTTCTCCTAAGCCACAGAAAGCTAAAATTTGATTTTTTAATGGAAAAACAAAGCACAAGGCATTCCATCTTTGTTAAACATAACAAAATATTCCATAATGTTCCTTGAACTCTCGATTACTATGCAGAAATAAATTTTTTGAATTTGAATGGACTTTATCTCAGAGCATTTGGATGGTCTTGGAAGTGGGAATAGAGCATACGAGTGGAGCCATTGTTATGTCCAACCTATTGATACCCAACCATTAATGGAAGTGATCAATTCTCTGCATGTAAAATTTTATTTAAGGGATTCTGAGTTTTCTCACTTAATTCCTATGGCTAAGAAAAAGTGTCATGTAAAACCCCAAATCCTTTTACCTTTCAAAAAAATAATGATTTTATCTTAAAAATCAGTTTTTTTAAGGAAATAGTAAGTTTAGAAACTAAAAAACTAAAAGCAACTTTAGGACTATCTTTGTCTTAAAAATTTCTTAACCATCATAAGAGAAATTATTAATGAAATTTCTTAACCATCTATAACGAAAACTCCAATTAGTTGAAGATTTAGTGGAACCATTTATAGTTTCTATGTTTTTACCTAATTCTTCAACATATGATGAGTTTTTAGCATTTGTTTTTTGGTTGGTGCATCACCCTTAAGATCCTACAAAATTTAATCCCAACACCATGAACCCATCAAACTCTCTCTTGAAATTTTTACCTTGCACACATTGTGTGTACTATTGTCTCATGCCACACCTTACAATCTCTCTTCATTTCTTGGTGTATTTATTGTTCAAGAGAAATGCATTGAATTCTCTATATCTCCTCTACTACATGAGTAATTTTACCATTTTATAATCCGTGATATTTCTATCTAAAAGGCATCAAAGCAAAATCCATCTTGTCTTTTGGTGTGCAATTAGAAAGAGGTCTTTCCCTAAATCTTAGATGCTTTGTGCAAGAAAAGAAAAAAAAGTTTACACTTATAGATAATTCATAAGAGATTAAGAGAATATTAATTGAGTTCCAACATTGTGGATATTAAAAAAAATGTTTATAATATTATAATACATATTTTATATACTAAAACATTAAAGACTATTGTTAGTCTTATGAATAATTTACTAGTCATTAAGGGTGAAGATAGTATTCTATTTTGTTGGCCCCAACTAAGAACAGAAAGTGTGAAGTTAATCTACCTTGATATCCCCAATTAACTAAAAGTATTCTTAATGGGTTCCCAACCAACCAAATCTATAAAGTCAATCTATGGGTTTTTAGACTCAACTACCTCAAATTGTGCTTTGTTAGACTCAACTACCTCAAGTTATGTAAGTATACCATATGATCTTAGGCCATGGCCAACATTTTTATACCATAATATGCACCATTCCATTGATTTGAAACTGGTTGTTGGGTTTGAACTCACCCTGCGGAATGCACTTTTGTTTGGAGGATTATAATTCCTCATATTGGCATAATAACCATAACCATAATATGCACCCTTTCATTGTTGTTCGATTTGAACCCACCCTGCAGGTTGAAAATGTTTGTTTGCAGGACTTATTTCCCAAGAAATCGAAATCCTAATTGGTTGGCGACCAAGAACTGTACCCTGTAGCATTTGTAATGCTCCCTCTGCAGATGCCCTGTCGCTGGACAAATCCACAACCCTTTCCCACGGGTATCGAGACACGTACAATCTCACCGAACTGACCAAATGCCTGCCTCAGCGTTTCATCTGTAACAGTCGAGTCTAAGCCGCCAACAAGTTGTATTATTTGGATCGTTTTCTGAGGTTGCAAACGGTTGCTGATAAACTGTAGTCTTCTTTGTGACAGGTTCTACTCGCATAGGTCTGGAAGAACAAAGCATTCCATTCATCACTATTATAGCGCGAGCTTTCTCTTTCTCATTCCCAAAGCGTACAAAACCATATCCCTTTGAGCGGCGAGAAATATTATCAATAATAACCTTGGCTTCTTTTACAGAATGGTATCTACTTCCGAAGGTCTCTTGCAACAAGTTATCTGTGACATCAGGTGCCAAATTTCCCACGAATATAGTATAATCCTCGGGACCCTTTTCTCCACTGCCAAATGCTGGCCAATTTAACCTGTAACGTTGTTCAGCTTTGGGCATTCGTAGACCATTGTAATTTTGGAGGGTCATCTTGGCTGCTGCATGGCTCACAAACTCTAGAAAGCCAAAACCCTCTGACTCTCCACTCTGCATGTTGCGAATAATGTTAACAGCAAGAAGGCTTTTGGTAGGAGAAAAACAGTTATGCAGGTAAGTGTCATCCATCCAATACTGCAAGTCTCCGATCCAAAGGGTCCTCTTGTCAACTTGTTCCGGGTTGTGCTGCACCATAAGCTGGGGTTGAGGTTGGTGTTGCACCATAAGCTGGGGTTGAGGTTGGGGTTGCCGGGGCCTAATCCGGGGAGTAAGCGGCTGCAACATCATCCGCGGTTGGTGTTGCTGCTGTTGTTGCATCATTATCCACTGTTGTTGTTGTTGCGTCTGCTGTGGCTGGGAATCCATCTTGGGTGCGTCTACGGAAGTTGGCTGCATCAGATGAATTATTGAAAAGAGAAAAAAAACCCTACGAATATAGGAAAACCGTCAAAATACAGTAAAAAATCCTACTAAATGGCGAGGTGCAGTAGATCAAAGACAGCTCGATCTATATACTAAAATTGTATCACACCGGACAAATTCTGATCTAGAATCCACACAAAAGCGAACTCACGAGGAGCCAAAAGAGAAATGAGATCGATTATATATATTGGTCTTCACTCATTCCGTGTGTATGATCGTTACATGCCGACGTTGGATTTACACATAAGGCCGGGCAATAAAAATAGATGTGGGCTTATACAACATGTGTTTCTTCTTACTTAAAAGACAATAGGTTTAAATCATGAGGGATGGAGTATGTATACTTTTGTAATAATTATATTGATGTGTAGAGGGTTTTTTTGTCTAATGCCGTTTCGGATACCTAATTGGTATGTGTTTGGGTGTGGTCTTAAAAATAGATTATTATTAATTAAAAAGGGGTTTCTTATTCCACAAACAAGAGGGTCTCATACACCCAATTAGGTATTTGTTTGATTGTGACCTTAAGAATACATTAATTATTAATTAAAAAATTTCATATTGGCTCATGAAATTTAAAATAAAAACTAAAACCAGCATCCATTCATTTAAAACCAAGCCGAATCAAGCATCAAGAGAGATCAAATTTATTAAGGTGTAAGTTTTTTCAATGTGAAAAAAAATTACACCTCAAGAAATTGGATCCCTATCTATTATAGAATGTAATTAAAATGGATCTATATTAAATATAGAACAATATATTAAAATGATCATAGGTAACAATATATTAAGAACACTTCTTATTTCAGAAAAATCAAGTTCCTCTTGATCTAGATCGAGATATTTTGTCAACTACACAAGGCTTTATAACTTTTATTTTGATTTTTTAATCAATTCCTATATATATTTTGTGTTGGTCATTTTTCTAATGAATTTGGGAAATTTCCAACTAGTAGTTTCATATATTTTATGGTATGCACTTTGTCTTTGGCATATTTTCTACATCTACCTCCTTTTCATTGGTGGTCCCTAACTGCCAATCAACACCTTTGGTCCTTGCCATAAACCACACCTCTCATTGATTTCTTTACATCCATGTCAATACCCTCCCATACACATTTACCCACCATCAACCCCTCCTTTGAGCCTACCACTATGCTTTATCCACAAACACCATCCTTTAAACCACCCCATCCCTATTGCCTTACTGTAACCATGACAATCTCTTTAGCCACCACATCTTTCCATTTGGTTGTCCCCCATTCCTCTTTGGAATGTAATATGCACCTCCCTCCTCCTATGGACATGCTATACATAGGCTCCAACATAGTGGTCAGACCCACATTCACCCATGTATGTGGCAACCACTCACTATCTAGCCCTACACATGGGTGCCACCTCACCTTAGTTTTCCATGTGGACCATCCTCTTAAGTGTTGAACCAACATCCCAATTAATATGTATATCAACTACCTAGTCAACAAGTCACTAATATCACACCATGTGGCACTTTAACCCGTGTGGGGTTTCACCTTTCACTTTTTAAGGGAATTTGAAACTCACATAACTTTTCCATCTAGACTCGGATTTTGGTGTTGTTTGTATCAAAACATGTATTTTTAGTCCTCTACATAGTGAAATAGGTGGTTTAAGTTTTATTATCTATATGATGGAGTTATGTTTTCTTTTTTCTAGAAACATGAAGGGCTTATCCTCATTTTTAAGCTTTATAGGGCATACCTTCCTCATTTAGACTTAATTTTCAGTGGCATTTTAGCTCTTTTTTAAAAATCTACATAGATGAGCACTTTCTTTCAACTAATTTTATTTTTTACTCTTTTACTTGCATAATGGATACTAGTAACCCTCATGTGGTTTGGTTAACAAACACTAATAATTACTCCTAGAAATCATGTATAGAAGACCGACTCTAAAGAAAAGGTCTTTATTAAACAACACTTGGAATATATCTTGTACCACTAGATACGAAGAAATGTGCAAAATTGTTGAATCACAATGGTGAAGGAGGCCTTACTGAGATGTCCATCTCTAAATACATGAAATTTCATTTCTAGACACTTTATAAACTACAAGAATCATGGTCTAAGACTATGCAACACTTTGGGAAATCTAATCTAATTCATTCTCGTTAGCTGGCAAATCGTCTCATCTCTCTTTATTGGGTAGAATTCCCCAAAATTGAAGATTACATTACTAAATTCAAACTCTTAATGCTTCAACTTGGAGATTCTGGAACCACTTAACCCTAAAATCATGGCTATTATTTCCACTATCTTGTCTCCTTTTGATATTTTTGTCTCTACATTTTATTCCACTAGAGATGCATTACTTAGAACTTATAAGATTGTGTATTTTAAGTTTTTTATGAACATTTAACATGTGATAAATACAAGCTCTTACACATGAGTGTGCTTAGTATAGATTAAACATAAACTTTTCTTTGGTCACAACAACAAAGGAACAAAACCCTCCAATAAGCATCCCAAAGGGCCCACATTGCCCAATACCACCAAGTCTCCTACAATGATGACTCCTTCATAGTCCCACAAGGGAACCAAGTCTTTCCCTTGTCAAAAGAGAACACACGAAGGACATGTTCTTTTGGTGGCAAAGATGGGAATATTAATACACATTGTTGAATGAAGATGCAAATGTTGTAAGCAACCATGAAGAAGCACAATATTCAAACTCATTATTCTTCCTCATATTCTTCGACTAAACTTCATGATATTTTAGCAATGGCATGTTAGCATAATAGTAATCAGTGGAATTTAGACTCTAGGATCCCTTATCATATGGCCAATAAAAGGAATTTATTTTATGACATTATCAATGAATATACATCCCTACATATTTTTGTTAGTGATGGTTCTCCTCTATAAGCTATAGGAGCAAGAATAATATATTTCATGAATGGGAAAATTAACATTGTTTTATATGTTCCTTGTCTCTCAACCAACATGCTTTTAATTTTTCAAATTACTCATTTAGGTGACGGAAAAGCCATTGATTTTTGGCCTCATGATGTTCTCATCTAATATCTAAAGGATTCTATTCATGAAATAACTTTAGGTCATGTTGATGACTCTTCAATGCAACTTTGAACCCTCATCACCTATCACCATCTTCAATTCTCGCATCAATCACTTGAGCAAACTTTGGCATTAGTTGTTTGTATATTTGAATTACCACTACTCATAACAACTCTTACTTTTTTGAATGGTGCATGGATTTCCCCTTGTTTCATGCAATAATTATGTGTGTCATGGTTGTGTCATGCGTACACATTACAAAGATCCATATCAATATGGTTCAAGGATGATTTTAAGGAACCATACTTATTTGAAAGTGTAAAAATGTTGGTGAATCTTACCAATTCTTAAAATGCCAACTATAAAATGTTTGGCGATATTTTATAAAAACTATTCTAATTTGCGAGGATTTTATATCATTTATATAATAATTTGGCAATTTTTAGGGTGAAAATTTTTTAGGGGTGAAGCTTCAAAAAATGCAAAATGGAAAATCTTTTTTTGGACAAAAACATGGAAAAATAGCCCATGGGCTAAATTTTGCCCCTAAAATTATCCCATTGGTTAATCATGGCAAGCATAAGCATCATTAAAATCGGTTCACAGTGGCATAAGTGAACATTTTTCCACTCTATGTTTTCCAAGTGCATGAGACATTCTCACTTTCAATGATGATCACACTCAAGTACATGGGTTTATTCCATCAAAATAAAATTCAAGGATTTTTTTTTTAATATTGGTTGAAAATTAGTTTGGACATGTCATTAAGAGAATTTGCATTGTCAATGTTGAATAATATGTCAATAAACACTTCTTTGTGTTCTCTATGACACATGGCATTCAAATGCAACATATTGTGCTCTACACTTAATGGCATAATAATGTAGTTGAACGTTAAAATTGAACACAAATGGATATCTACATGGTTCAATAAAAAAAAATTAGATCCACACTTTTGGGCTAAATCAATCATGTTAATTATGAGTTGAATCATAGTCATACTAAGGAAATAATGAATGTAACTCTAGAATAAGATTTATCTAAGATAAAAAGTTGATGTCAATCATTTCAAAGTGTTTACCTATAAAACATGCACTCACCTTCTCAATCAAAAGTGTAAAGCAATGCAACCTCAATGTAAACAAAGTATCTTTGTGGGATATTATGAAGAGGTTGAATCCTATAGATTATATGTACCTCTCGCACTAAAGGTTATCTTTCAAGGAGATGTTCCTTTTGATGAAGAGTCCTTGGCATGCATGCCCACATATTATTTTCTACTTTTCTCTTCTTCCACTACTTCTTGTAAGTCCTTAGATCATTTTTACGATTGTCCTTTTTCATGAGATGATGAGCATGAAATGGAGACTCTGACTTCCTACAGTTCACCTTAATGATCTTGCACCTCTAGCTACTCCACATTCGTGACACTAAATACAAGGGAAGCTACCAGAACTTCAACTAGTTATCCCACTAATCCACACAAGACTCACTCTTAGTTATGTCAAGGTATTTAGATACTGTAGCACAGTAAATAGATGTTGAAGATTCGTAGCCTTATAGAGAATAAGGTGCTTTGCATAAACGAGAAGAAGTAATGAATGAATAAATGCACTCATTCAAAAATGACACTTTCGATATTATTCCTCTCCCTGAATGTCAAAAGATTGTTCATTCTAAGTGGGTCTTCATGACTAAGTTTTGAGTAGATGAAAGCATGAACAAAATTTAAAGTCTGGAATTTTGTCGAAGGTTTCTTATATGGTGAAGGTATTGATTACTCTTAAAAAAGTTCCCTTGTTTCAAATATGGACTCAATCCAACTTGTTCTTTCACTTCATACTTCTCAAGGTTAGGAAGTAAAACATATTGACATCAAAAGCACCTTTCTACATGAGGACTTGAAAATTTGATTTGATGTTTTAGATTTTCATTTTCAAGTTGAGAGAAACTAAATTGTTGTAATGTAATCATTTTTTACGGGTAATAGAAATTGATGTGTTTGGTGTCCCAAATTGTGCATACATATGTGATTTGTTATGTTTTAGTAGTAGATTTACTATATTGATGTAAGGAGAGTGGTGTTAATGTTGAGTTTATCTATAATGTTTTAATGTGTACGTTAAGATCTAATTTGTGTGAGGTTGGTGTTGATCAAATAAAACTTTAAAATCTAATGCTTGTATTAAATCTAACCATTGTTGAAATGATCCAACCATTTGAATTGTAGTGTGTATACAATTGAAAGTTTCCCTATTCGTTTTGTCAATTATAGATCTAAAAAGTTATAACAATAATTTCCAAAATAATATTCAATTCAACATTAGGATTGAATCTTCTAATGTGAAACTCCAAGGCCTTGTGAGGCAAGAATTTTTAAATGGTTTCAAAGAGGTGATGTTCAAATTTTCTAGCCATTGCATGGAGAATTTAACTACATGTAGGTGGGAGTTGAGAGAAACATAATTAAGTGGGTGTGATTCCCAAAATGATTTACTAATTAATGCTAATCCATGCTTGTGAGAATCCCAAGACCTATGAGGGTTTTTTAAGCTGGATTTCTTAA